>JAQGAF010004977.1:0-13042 GCA_034687865.1 Kryphioiulus occultus | reverse complement strand
CTGAATACCGTGTGGTAGGGGGGTGTAATCCATCAACCCAATTTAATCGGCAATTACCGCCGCATTAGGGTGGATACCCTAAGGTCTACGAGGACCCTGTCATGCATGTGAATAGATGAATGTGCGAGGAGCTCACGTGTATACATGTACCATGTAGAAAGTATTTCACTTGTACGATATACATGTAGCATGAATAAAGTGTTCCATGAAAATTCCATGTCAGACTTGCATCCAAGCAAAACCAAACAAGAAAATCAAATTAAAGAGAAAGTGGGATCAAATTACAAGTTTTGCCAAAACATCACTTTTCACTGGCTATTCCACGTCTTTCCACAATTGCCCTGCAAATTCCAGGTTTTCAAGATCTAGGAGGACCCTGTCATGCCTGTAAATACATTAATGTGCGAGGCGCTCACGTGTTCAAAATTGTAATAGGAAATTCTAAAATATACATATACTGTATGTACATGTACAATTAAGAAAGTGTTCTTCAGATTTTTCCAACGATTACATTATATCTAAACTTATCTTCTCAACAAACAAAATTCTTAGCGTCTTCTTAGCTTGTTGATCAAAAACTGAAACGGAAGCAACCTCAGATGCTGCTACGGAAGGAGATATGCTAAACTCCCACAATGCAATTCACGAGCTAATGATTGCACGGGTCTATGTTTGCACGCCACATTTGCCTTGGACCAAGTTTACTCTTCCAGTTCCCTAATGCGTTGCATGCATGCAGGTAAGAGTCCTGCATATGGTATGACATAACTCAACCTTAACGTCAAAAACATTCGTTGGAAATGCATGCAGCGCAAATATGCAAAAACAGTTTTTTCATGTTTTCATATCTCAGCTACATGTACGAAAGAGCTTTTTAAGAGAGCTTCGTTTTAGGAGCCAGTGTGCTCCACTTTCACATCCTTCATATCATGGCAATTAAATATGACATATGTCATCAGCTGGGGTCTAAGCTGGTGAACTGCCATACCTGTTGAGACTTGGGATCCATTAGCGGAATAATTAGATAGCATTGGGGGCCCAAAATAGAGCCTCTCGTGCCAAACTCAAAATGTTTTGACACTTGGCAAGCAAGCGAATTTGCGAGAAATCCTAGAAAATGCTGTCTTCTATTTCTGGCCCCATCAAGTTGCATTTAAGCATTTGATTAGTATGAGAAATTATGGCTGACATATGCGAAAACATTCATTAATGCGGCCTGTTTAGCAAAACAGGAAGCTTTTTTTTCGAAAAACTCTTGAATGCGATTTATTTGAACCTGTTTTAGTAGTTATTCATCGGGGACAGTCAGACGTGACATGAGGGAAATAGAAAACTTCGTTTTTTGGGACATGCAAAAATCTGCAATCAATAAAAATGACAAATGATAAGAGACTAAAATATGAACCTAGTTGTGTATTAATCGGTCAGTACATAAAACTAAAGAACATATCGCTTAATTTGAAAATGTCAAATAACATTTTAGAAAAAAAAAACTAAAATTAATAAATCAATTTAGGAAAAGCCATGCAGTGTAAAAACAAGACCGAAAACTTATTTTAGTTCATTGTTATCTAAAACATATTTTAATATACAGTACATGTATATGTACGTTTGCAAAGGCATTGCACTTTAAATCATGTACAGTTAGGTCAATTTTGCTATCTCCAAATGTGCCCAACATAAGTCTAGTGCAGACAAGAGTGCCACATGTGATGCCGCTATTTATCCATTTTGTAGGGATTTTGTATTTTAGGGTTAGGCATTTTGTAAGGAGGTCATTGGTAAACAACAACACAATAGGTTTTCACATTCATTGGTGATTTTTGCAATATTTGTAGGGTTATAAATCGCATTCAAAAACAGATTTTCAAAATAAGAACAAAATGTTATTGTTTTAAGGGCTTCGAACTAGCTTAAGGTTATTTCTCTATCCCCTATCTTTATACAGTAATTCATATGATCGTTCCTCCGTTGAATTTCAGATAGTTTTGAAATACAAACATACTGTAGATGCTTGCTCTACATAATTCGGTTCTAACAAATGCTTCATAGGGTAAAAAGGTAAACAGCAAGCAAAATGGAATGATAACCAGAGCCTCTCGCATTTCTTAGAAAAAATATTTTCAAAAGGAAATCCAAGAGAATTTTTCAATGGTTCCAAGAAAATTGTAACTTGAAATAAAAAAATCATGGCAAAGTGTCGGAAAATGAAATCTGTTGGGTTTAAAAAACTAAGGCAAATCAAGACAGGTGCACTGACGGAGCCATGGCGGTGCCATCTATAGGTCAAATTACGCAACACACTGATTAAACTAAAGTAAATGATAAAGCATTTAGCTTGAACAAAGTTATAACATTGTCTATACTGTATTGGTGTGCAGTAAGTTCTAGGTAAAGTCGAGGCAATGTATTTTGACGTTTACACCAATATAAAAGGAGCTGAAATTATTGTGCTGTTCTGTTGATCTCTGAAGATGGTCTAATCAAGCCGCATTGTCAATGCTTGACCGAATGTGGACATCGTTAGACTGGTCATTACTCCCAACAGACACCGGGTGCTAGCATGCCCTCCATGTTCGCTTTTGAAAACTACTGTAAGAGCACTGAAGCAAATCAATTTTGTGAAACATGCCACCCTCCGAATACATGTGAGCTTGGAATTACTACATAGAACCGAACCATCTTAGAGAAGCGCCTAGGTGACCAACCTTTAACGACATGTTTTCTAAATATAAGCTTCTTAATATTTCGAATTGAACGTAGAACGGGGTCGTGCCTAAGGCTAGTTAAAACACTCCAAATTCTGGATGTCATTAATGTTTATTAAAATGTTTGAAATATCTTGTAATGTGGTATAAAAGGTTTTGTAATGCCTTGTAATACTTACAATTGTTTTAAAATCCCTTAACGTACATTGCTTTAAATATTTAGTATTTTCAGTGTTTCAAATGCCTTGAATTATTTAAAATGTTTTGAAATATTATTTGATATTTACGGTATTTTGAAATACATATACCTAGTTTCCATGCAGAGTTAAATTGCATTTTAATCAAGAAAGTCCTGATTGGAAACGCGTTTTGCTTACATAAAGTTGAGCACGGACAAGTGGGTGGTTTTATCTAAGTAAAGATTTAAAATCCATTTTAACAAAGTCGATTCATTCATGGGGACACTTGACAGGCTCAAACTGAGCACAACGTTCAGATGACTAAAACCAGATTTCACCCGTTTTTCGCACAGCTTCTCAATTTATCCGCAAGGTGGTGACTTCGACATTGTTGTTGAATTCCTAAGAGCACGTGCGTTGATTCCTTGGTGTTTTTTTTCGAAACGGACGTTTGAAATAAAAACACGAGTTTCTGATCAGGCGCCATTTTTTTGCGTTAGAGTAGAGAAGAAATGTTGAATCGGGTTTTGGCGAAGCTAGATAGACCACGCCCTATCGCCCTATATTCTAGTTGAGTTGCAGCTTTTAACCACCAGGTGAAAAATTGTAAGTACGGCCATTGCAACGCAATCATGCTTGGCGTTATTAAAGTAGATTTTATCTAAATGCACTTTAAGTCTGCATGGAAACTAGGTAATTGCTAGGGTTTAAATTGTTTCGAAATGCATTGTAATACTTACAATGTTTTGAAATCCCCTGTGACATTTAAAATGCTTTGAAATGTCTTGAAATTGCGATAGTTAAAATGTTTCGAAATGCATTGTAATGCTTACAATGTTTTGAAATTCCCTGTGATATTTAAAATGCTTTGAAATGTCTTGTAATACTCGAAATGTGCTGATATGCATTGTGTATTTACAATATTTTGAAATATACTGCAAGAGTTAAAAATGTTTTGAAAAGCATTGTGATATATATAATGTTTGGAAATGTGTTGTACCATTTACACTGTTTTGATATGAGTTTAAACATTTACAATGTTTTGATATGCATTGAAACATTTACAAAGTTTTGAAATGCGTTGTAATATTTACAATGTTTTGAAACGGCTTTGCAATACATGCATATAAAATGGCTTGAAATGCCTCAAAATTTACAATGTTTTTAAATTCCTAGTAATATTTAAAACTTGTTATTAAACATTGATTCACATGTTTTAACAGGATTTATGTGATAGATCTGATACTGTATACAGCTCGTTAACAATCCTGAACCCATATGGTTTTCGATACAGGGTGATCCAAAGGTTGCTCGGTGTAGAATAATTTTCAGTAATTGTAAGGCTTCAGGACTTTTCCGAATAATACACTGTACAGCATTTTCATTCTACTGGAGTTCATTTGCGGGAAATAACAAAATATACCATTACTATTTGAAGGGCCACAGCACAGCATCAATTGGCACTGATATTTTCCTTGTTCATATTTCCAAAAAAATCCTTGTTACATCTCTCAAAGTGCGCATTGCCATATATCGATTTTGGGGCCATACTTTGTATTTGCTATCTGCAAACAAATACTCCTTTACAGGTTTCAGGAAACAGTTACATTCAATACAATTTTCCCGGGAGCTGAAGTCATGCAACGATGACGTTGCAGCTATAAGGACACTAACATCAAAAAAACTGTCTTAAATTCAAAATACTGGTTTTACGATTTGGAAAAACGACTACACGACTGCATATAAAACCAAACCTCCTTTTTGTTATTTCTTGTTCATCCAGCATCATTTCGCGCATTTATGACGCCTTATAGCTCAGTTCTTGCTTGCTTTTTGTCAATGGACCTTTTGATTGCATCATATTACACTTGAATCTACCTCATGGGACAAACGATTGGCACGATATTTGGCTGCAGGCAAGTTACCAAACGCTGATAGGCCAAATGAACACGGGTATAACAGACTCACAACATTTCACTAAAATGTATTTTCTGCTGTAAAATAAAAAAGCTCCGCGGGATGATAGTTACGAAATAAATTTAGGAAAACAAATTACCAGAAAATTAGGTCGGTACTTGAGGAGTAGCTCAGCCCGAACATAAGCTCTATGCCCATGCATAAGGAACGAAAGTAGGGCGCATGATGCAGAGCAAAAAAAAGGGTTGTGGAAGGATATTTAATAATCGCATTCCGTAAAAATTGCATTCAGGTAATTTGACGGGCTTGTAATTTCGTGTTCATCACGTGAGAAATGCAGTTGCGAAATCTAGGTCTTCGCATGAGGGTCTTAAAAGATCCCTCGAAGATCGCTTTTTTTGTCTCGAATTTCGAAGGAAGTAATTTCGTGGTATACTGATCCAATTTGAATTTCATCAAAACCGAAAACTAACTACACGTTTGAGAAATGTGATACGCTTATACTATACCGCAATTATGTTTGCAAATGATCTGTTAGCCACTAAACGGAAAGAACTAAAGGCGAGGAGCTTAATTAAATTACGCAAATAGAAAGCGCAACAAAAATTACATCCACTGCACCTAATGAAATTAGGCAATGAAATCTAAAACATTTACGACTTTGCCCTTGCCCTATTCTTTCAAGACAGGAAAAGGTATAACGCAACCAACATTCAGAAATAAATGTTTAATACAATGAATATTTCCATGGTCCCAACTGTTGTCATTCCTACAATCAAAGTGACTATGGGGCAAACGCTGAATCATTTCATTCAATATGAATTTAAAAAAATAATGCAACTTAGATCAATCACTATTAACTAGATAATCAATATACCGGTAAGATAATATTACATCTTGAGCAGATAAAGATTCCAAAAGCAAGTTTCCCTCAGAAATGAAATTTTCAAACGAATTCCCTTAACCACTGACCACCTTGCCGATTGAAAAACATAAAAATAATAACATTCTCATGATTTTCCAATGTGTAAGGAATGGTGCATTTATTGAGAATAAGCTACACAGGAAACCGAAGAAAAAAATAGTGTAATGAAACAGCAATTTAAGATTTTTTAAGGGACAATTTCAAGCAGCCATGTCTTAATTTCATTTAAACATTAATATTGAAGAACTGGAGAAAGTCTTTCGAGTGGCTAGTTTTAGTGCAGGTTTTGTGCATTTTATCACTGAAGAAATCCGTTAATCGCTGAACAAAATGTCAAGCAAAATTGGCATCCACTGTTGACAAAAGGCGGATTCCCCATTTATTCAACGATTGTCTTGAGTTCTGCTTTAACTAATAACAAGCTAATGTACAGGTACATGTATGTGTAAGCAATGCAACATTGGTGTAGAATTTCCCTGACCTTTGAAAAAAAATCACTTTCGGCTGCTAATTTAGGCTTGTTTGGATTATGATGCGTTAGGATTACACAAAAGACCAGAAAATACATGCACTATGTAAATTGCAATTACTAAATCCATTGCATGAATTTTTTGTTCTTTTGTGCTAGGGGTTAGAATAAACACAAAAGGCTAAAAAAATGAATTGGACAAATTACGATTACTAAACCCAATGCATGTATTTTTTGTGTTTATCCTAACCTATTCTAATCTAAACTAGTCTAAAATGTAATTTGATTTGCTGCCTCTACGGTAGGCAAACACTGTCAGCCTACGAGGAGTCAGGAGAAGACAACCTCCAAATTATGTAGGAGTTGAGAAGCAGCAAGACATTCCGATGTACATGTATTCTCACTTCTCCCTTATTATTCCATGCATCTCCAAATTCCCTGAAAATTCCACGTTTCCAAAGTCTGGGAGAACCTTGAATCGTCCAAATTGGTTTGCTAGAATGCCCTGTGGGCAGAGGTTCACTTATGGTATACAAGTCTGAACAACGTTACAGTTAAAGTTCTCTAGAAGCCTTTTGTTCAAAATAACTTCTAGAATTAAACGCTAATTCCTGAGGCTCGCATATTCACTCGTTCATAGTCTGCAAGCCTGTGTATTTGTTGAAAAGATATGCACTGTATACGTTTTGGCATCTCCAAATGCAAACTTGCATTCAGGACGCATTAGTTGACATCCTGGACTAATTCCCAACGTTAAATATCCAATTACCAGACGACGTGTGTGGTAATTGGTCGTCGTAGAGAACGCTCACTGACGCTTGAAGAAAACTTGTTTAGATTACAGCCAGCAAGGTAAACAACGCCATAATTGCTGGATTACATAAAATACCCGGAGGAATTCGAGCCCAGCGAAATTACTCGCAAAGACAACAACATTTTTGTCATCAACTATCGCTTCCGAACATGTCCTTTTTGGGTAGCCGTGCATGCGATTAATTTGAATAGAGGGTAAATTGCCTGCATTAATAATTGTGATGGGAAATGGAAAATGACAAAGTAGCAGTGTTTCATAACTTGCGTGGAGAGGTTTCAAAATCTGCAAGACGTCAACGTGGATAGATGTAGTGCTACATCCATCCGTTGTCAATGAAATTGTAAAACGAAATTCTGAGTTGCTTGATCGTAATTTTTCCTGCCATGGATAGCGACGAATATCCACATAAAACAGCAGGTCGTAATCCAATATAGTCAAAGAAACGTTTTCTAGAACAACCCGCACTGTGCTCCGTTTAATAATGTCCCTGTACATATAATGGTAGTTTCACGCAAAAAATTGCAGAATCCCATGGCGAGAACATTATCAGGGCAGGGTATAGCGAATTCAGATGCTGTATGTAGAGCTACAGAGATGTATTTAAAATGTTATAATGGGTGCTTATGTAGGCAGACTGCAGTTTCACTTAAAAGCATGATGTGAATGAGTTTCAGTTACCGTTAGATGAAAACTACGTTTGAAATAATCCAAATAACTCAAATATGAACTCATTCATTGCTGAAAAATACATGTTGCACTGCAAAAGAGTAGAACTGATTGAAGAACCAAACAATATCAATGAAGACCTTCAAAGGTTTCCACACTTAAAATGTTTCTTTCGCTGTCATTGCCCTGATTTTCAGCTAAAATCAGTCACTGACCAATTAGTAGATCAATAGAATTGATACAATCAGGCAGAATTTTTTTGTCTTTGTTATTACTTAACGCATCTGCTATAAACATCTGCTACATGTAAACCAGATAACTAACATTATCATTAAATAAATCCAAAAAATTTTCAAATGCGATCGTTTTTTTTATAATCTATTGCATTACTTATGCAAGCATATGCAAGTGGAAATAGATCTAAAGGAAATGTTCATAAAATCCATTTCAAATCTCTAATGTTCCCTGAAAACTGCCTTTCAAATTCCCTGTTTTTCCTATAGATTTCAATTTCCTGACTTTTACATTTTCCAGCTAGTGTCAATCGTCATTCTAGCATTATGCTAAGCACCGTTAATTATAAATAATGAAATAGGTGTTAACAATACCAAAGATCAAAAAGCCCCAATAACTGTTTCAGATTCTTATGAAATCGCACAGCGATTTTTCGTGATTTAGTACGGACTTCATTGAATAAAACTGCGTCCCTGATTTTATGCTAAATACATTTGTTAGAATTTTGTTTTTCAGTAACAACAACGGGTTACAAAGAAATAAAGCTGATGCATGTCGCATATAATGCTAAGGTACATGTGCAGTAACATCTCCTTGTTGATATCAGCCTTTGTGAGAACGTAATAAAATATATATTGCAAGTACGCCAACGTTTTTCAATTGTTTCAAGAAGAGAAAAAGACAATATAAGCATACGCATCCAGTTAATGCACATAAAAATGTAACTTTTAGGTCACATATGATATTAAATCGATATCTTTTTACCAACGTTACACATTTGGATCAAAGGAACTCGTTTCCCCTAGGGTTCTTGGTTGTATAGCACGAGCCCTAAATAATATGTTCATATAAATATTGATCTAAGAAATGGATGGCGAATGAAATAAGAGACAATATCCGCATACTGTTTTATTTTCAACAAGAGTGCAAAATTGAAAAAAAGGTTCGGCAAACATGGAATGATGACAGTTTAATCAGCAAACCAAATCTCAGAGATAACTTAGAATAAATAGTCCCAGTATCGATGGCTCCTAACAATCAGGTTTTAAATCTTATTTTAGGAAATTTAATAAGGACAACAGTTATTTAAATCAGTTGCTATCAAGAAACCTCAGTCATGAACGCACAGTGAAGCATTTTAAGTTATTGATGGCCAATATAATTTAAAAACCATTGCTGGTTTCCCATTCTCAAAACAATTCCAAAAAAACAACTAAAAAAGCTGATATTGCCTGCCTTGAGGTTAAGATTCCCCTGACTTACCCTGCAAACAAGGCAAGGGAGAATCCATTTTATAGCTCTAGAGGCACAATGAAATCATTCCCATAAATCGAATCTCAAAATATGTGATTGGTAGTGGAAAACGATGAGTGACACGTGCATTTCAAACTACTTGAAAAACAGAAATGTTTATTTAAGGCTTGCACATGACAGAAAAATGAAGAGTTGACGAAGATGAAAGAAGAATTCGAACCGACAACCTAGGCGTGTAATATTTTGCACCACTCGTGTAAAAATGTCAAATGTGCCACCTCAAGATGTCACCTACAGACAACTAGTGTGTTATGATCTCAAACTAATGCATATCATTATTATTAATAACAAGTCAAAGCTATTCTACTTTTAGTATGTTGGTCAACCATCTTCTTTCCATGTTCAAAGGAAAATTTAAATGTCTAGAATTCAATTAAAAACTGGAATATATTTCCGTCAAAAATTGTAGGTTAAAATCCTTCGAAGCTGCATCTTGTCATAAAGAATATACCATGTACAAAAGTCACAAGCATTTTTCCAGAAGATCCCCAATTTGGAATAAAATTCCAATAAAATCGGTTGGAAAAACAATGAAAGAAAAATGTTTTCCTTTTCTAATTTTTCCTATTTATTAAATAAATATAATCATTTAGGGGTCCTTGCTCTTGCAATAAGGACCTCCTGGTGCTCCCTTGGCCCCAAAGAATACATTCTCAAAACCAACCGCTTATTTCCAACGAATATACCATGATTTTGTTTAAACAAGCTTGGCCAAAAAGCACGAGGAAGACATTTAATTAAGAGAAAGAGTTTTTGCGTAGGAGCTCATCCAGACAAAATCTACCAACAAGGCTGCGTTGTCCTTAGGGAACGTTGCTATTGCAACGAACAACTATTTGCCAAGTTGTTTTTCAGCCAGCCCTCTGATTACTCGGCTTTTAATATCGAGGAAAATCGGGAAATAATGAAACAACAGAAATATGGTTCTAGACCAGAGCTAAGGGTCAGATGATTGCTGTAATTTAATGCCTGCTACAATCACTCCCAAAGCAACCTTTAAGACGATGAAAATGTACTAGACGGAAATCTCTGCTTTGAAAAGATGCCATAAGAAGCAAGAAATTGTGCCATCCAGAGTTTTTCAGTTGTTGGCATTGAAATGAGATGAATAAAGCTAGAACGATGAAGCCAGTCTCAAAGCACCAAAAACTACGTATAGTATAACTGCAACGATAGTCAGCCACCACTAAAATACTTATTCTTGTGTTACTTAACCACACCGTATATAGAATGGAAGTGACTGAGTACTTGGATCTGGTTTCACTCATTGTCATCCATAAGTGTTTTAGGAATCAGTGGCTGACTACAAGATGGTGGCTGACTATCGGTACAGTTACCCTAGATCTGTCTTGCCTTTATAAATTTCAAAATGGCTTGTTTTAGCTTGCTTTTAACTGCACTTCTGGTTTATTAGAAATAAATCCATCCCAATATATAAGTACAACATATCAAAGTTCAAAGATGTACCACTTGTAACATCAATGTAACTAACAAAGTAAATATAAAAATACAGTGAACCTCCAAAGTTGACCACCTTTCTACGTCGACCACATTTTAACTGATTGGACAATCACCACATTAACTCAACGGAAGGTGACCTCTACATGTTGCCCACCTGCACCTCATGTTGTATGCTGACCACTTGTACTACATGTCCCGGTATATATGACACACAACATTAATTTCTTCTCTGAAAGTTGACCAGCATGGTCTCAACATGTAAAGTCTTGGATGATTAAATTTATTGGCTGCTTGCAAAACTTATACTGTACACCCCTGAACAGCAACTGTCTCTAGAGGTACAATTAAGAGTTCATTTTGAACCCCTTCAGTACCCTTACTGTACCGTAGGTGTAATTGCTGGATAAATTTGCAGCACAATAGCAATAGCGGTATTGTATTATAACAACCAATGTAGAACCTCCAAAGTAAACTCTACATGTTGACCGTCTTAACCTTTGTATGAAGTACCGTTTGTTGACCACTTGGACTATATGATAAAAAGTTATTTACTCTCTGTATGTTGACCAACATGGTCTTGCAACATGTAGTCATGGATAATTAAGTGTATTGGTTGCTTTCAAAGCTTATACTGTACACCCTAAACAGTAACTGTCTCTATAGAGGTACAAGAGTTCATTTTGAACCCCTTCAGTACCACTACTATACTGCACGTGTATTGTTGGATAAATTTGCAGCACATCAGTAATACTGGTACTGTATTATGAATATTTTACTAATATTATTCATGAATGAAGAATGATTACTGTTAAATGTAAGTACATGCAAGTACGTGCAAGCCTCGTTACTTATGTTGACCAGTTTGCGCCAGTCCCATGGGCGGTCAACTTACAGAGGTCAAAACAATTACTCCATAGTCAATATCCGTGATGTAATGTCATGTAGTGAGGGGCGTTAATAAATAGCAACTACCCAAACACATACACTGTAGGCAATTACTAAGCTTACATTATGTCAGTATCAATGAAACCACAAGTCTAGCACGTACTACATGTAGATAAACGTTTTTAAACTCTTTTACGACAAATAAATAACATGGAATGTCTGTAAGACATTTCGAAAACAGGACTCATACTCTCCAATTTGGAGAAGCTGTTACCATCAAATGCTGACTGATGGCCCAGCTGTTAGTACAATTACAAAGTTAAACTTGTCCACTGAAATCGATAATGTCACCATATTGGAATTTAAAAAACTGACATTCCTACCTGGCAATATACCCTATCCTCTTGGAATCATCACATCTGTTGTTTGATAACTTTAAGAATGTCTCCTTGTCAGGTATCACATGTTGAAACTTTGACCTCGTTATCCCCATGATGGCAGCCTGGGAATTTTTAAGCACCAACCGAGATCCAGTAAAATCCAGCACACATATGCATTGCCTCGTCAGCATCTGTCAATAACAACAAGCATTAGTCAAATGAATTAAGCTTGACAAGCAAAACGTTAGAAATTGGGCAAAAAAACATGGAGTAAACGTGTTTATTTAGGGCTCATAATCCTGATTTCTTATGAAACATGAAAAGCTTTAAAACCTTAAACACGCAATTTAGTCGGCCCATTCCCTCGTTTCAAACGATATTACCGTCGCATCCCTTGTGGAAAAGCCAGCGAAGATTTACGCCAGGAAAAGTGTTTGTATCGATTTTCACAAGAATTCACTAATGAGCAAAAAATCGCAATTTTGCACAGCGCACTCCAATGTGCGCCAGTGAGCCTAATGCGCAGAAATTTAGATACCAGTGCTAAAGTTCGACAATTTGCGCTGCAATCCTTTCAAAACAATAATTATGCATTGAACCAAATAGACTTTGACTCATTAAGAAAATTGGCACAATAGCCAAGAATGCGTTGATTTGCGATAACAAATTCATTGTTCAATTGGTAGCTAACGGCACGTTGATAAATAATTGCTCATCTAGAATCTGATTTAGGTTTAGACTGGCATTTATGGTTAATTTTACCGTAATTACAATAAGCACGAGAATAAAACTGTAGGACTTACAGGATGAAGTATTAGTTCTTCATGCGTTAAGGATAAAATAAATCGTAAAATTCATGAGATCCATGCATTCTAAATACACTTACGAGCAAAAAATTCGGGCCACCTGCATGTATTGCCCACAAATATACTTTTTTTCACAACAACAAAAAGTCCGATTTAAACGCGGAAAAGTGTGTTATTTAGAGAATTTATTCGTCCTTCAGGGTGTTGAAATTTAATGATATTGGTTTTGCATAACTGGGGTGCAATCCCTTGGAATTAAGGGCACATGTATTGGCATTTCTGTG
>JAQGAF010004976.1:0-13046 GCA_034687865.1 Kryphioiulus occultus | reverse complement strand
ATTTTTTAATTTTTACCCATGTATTTTTACACAACTTGTAGGTTATACAGGACCTAGTGTACTATTTGTTATTGATTTTGCAATGTTACTGATGACAGAGTTTTTGGTTTATACATCTGCACCTATCCATTCCAAATCTGAGCTGCAGTGCTCAGAATAGTTAATTTTTCACAGCAGCTTACGCTGTTGGCTAGCTGCAACTCTCTGAGTGCTAAATTTTCGTGATATCCTGGCCCTTGGAAAGGAGAAAAACCCACGGACCCCCTGTAACAGTTCGTAACATTTTCACGAGGATCCACTCCTAGTGTGTTGGTAGTATTTGCACGGCCCACATACCAAAGAAATCTCCATAATTAAAAAACGTGATAGATAAACGTGGTTACCTCCCACGTTGTGGTGAAGTAATACTCAAGACACACCAAAGAAAAAAACGCGATAATTAAAAAACGTGGTTAACTAGAGGGCGACACCTACATGTACATATGAGACATACCCACATGAAATCTAGTTTTCCATTACCCAATTGCGCAAACTAGATATTAGTTCGATATGTCTTGAGTACTAGTGAGCTGACTGGTTTGTCGGTTTCTGCAGTGTATTGTGGGAGCACGTACTGGTAACATTGTAGAAAACGCTACCGAGTTCCTGGACACGTTCAATATTATAGTTTCATTCTCGTTTTCTATTACCAAGTGAGAAACACAGCAATGCGTCATTGCGGTTTTCGCCATTATCTAGTTTTTCAGACTATAGATTTTAGTTGGGAATGACCTCAGTATAACGTTTTCCAAAGTGTTGCCAGTACGTATTCCCAGAATCCACTGCAGAAACCGACAAAGCTGACTGGTCAACTAATTAATTACCAACGTGTTATATAATCACGTTGTTCAGTTATCTGCGTTTTTCTTTGATTCGTCATGGGTATTACATGTAGGAAAAAGGTGATAGGCCTACATTACATTATTTGTTTAAAATTAATTGTTTGCGACTACATGAGGCTCATTTGCTGCAACAACGTCGCAACAAAAAATCGTGATATTTGATTTAATGCTACAAGCGATTACCGCACTTTATTACCATTCTCCCTGTAGCATTATATCAAAATTCACGATTTTTTGAGTTACGACGTTGTTGCAGCAAATGAGCGATGTAGTTTTTCTTTCAGACGCGGGTTTCGTGAAGTTGCATCACAAAATCGTGATTTCCATATACTCCCTGTATATACAAACTCGTTATCAATACTGTGTTACTAAACCTTTTTTTGTAGAAAAGTGGGTTTAACGTCGCGATAAATTGGCCAGCCAAAAGGGGGTTGTGCAGACAATGTTTCGGAAACGTTCCATGGGCTAAATAATACATATATATGACGCCATTTTATTTGGTAGGATGTCATAGCTCGGCTAAAAATACTGAAGGACGTCATTGTTTTGTAGTTTCATAAGCTTTATAACCTGTTAAACTACATCGGGAAAGAGCACCTTAACTGCGCTAGAAAAATGTCGTCGTAATAGATGTAGTGCTGTAGTAGGTATACATGTACAGTATACGTTTCAAGACCCTTTCGACCATCAGTATTGTCATTTTTCACTTGTAACGGAACAATTCGGAACTGTTCAATATAGATTGAAAGACGAAAGGGTTATGCTAGTAATTCTTGCTAGGTAAACAGCTTGGTGGACACCATGTAATGTACATGTCATGCATGGGGTAGAATAAATTAAGCATGATATTTTATTAAAACGAAGGGTTCGTATTGACGTCAGCATTGGCGTTGGGTTAATACATGTATCCAGAAGAAAATTAAAAATGCAATTATGGCGTCAATCCTAAAAAAATAATTGTAATTGAAATTGACTAATTGGTGTCCGCATGTGTATCTAGCTACCAAAATCAAAAAATCAATTTCAATTACAATAATTTTTTTAGGATTGACACCCTCTAATGTTAACCCATCTGTAAGCAGAGAAGTTAATTTTTTTTCTGTGTGTACAAAGGCAAGTGATAGCGACTCTCAGTGACCTTCGGCCTTGTTTACTACCGTCCCCACATTGTCAAAAACTTACATATCTGTTTCAGAAACCATTATGCAAAGCTGAATTATTTAAATATGTTTTCGGCCTTCGGCAGATGCTTTTGAGTTGTCCAAAAATATGCTCGAAATCGGGACATGTACCGAGCGAAATTGTGTAAAATAGGTTGCAATCCTCACGACGAATAAACAAACGTGCGCGTTGTTTTCAAAATAAACATTAGATTTGGTTGTGATAAAAATACAGGGGAGAAAAACATGTTGGATTGCCAACATTTGCGGTGAATTTCGCTCCGGTTTCAAATGTGCTTCAAGGTCATGGGCCCCAGGTTGAACGCTAGGTGCGCTGCTGTTTGTCGCTGGCCAGGCGACACCAAGCGGTGCCACCGAGCATTCTCACTTATATTGGATAGAACTGGATGTTCATCAGTCAATAAGGTCATTAAATCCATGAATAGGGGACGTTCACATATCATATCATCACTTTGTTTCGGTTATTTTTATAGACCCCCCTCCCATTGTCGTGCTCAGTCATCATTTCAAGACCTTCCCAATGATGACGTAATCATTCACCATAATTTCTCGACTATTTCTTTTGTACGCATAACTAGATCATGAATGACTTACTTTAACCCAATATTTTATGAAAATAAACAATGATGACTTCATTTCGACAACCCTCCCCCCACCGCTCATCACGTCCGTCATCATTCCTTATGCGGATCCTACATGGTCAGTGTCAATGTCATTTCGATACAGTAAGTTATCCAAAAATTATGAATAATGGGTCATAAATATGAATGGAACATCAATGCATCAGTAGGCCTAGGCTACTGTGTCTCATACACGATCAGTTTTACTATCTGTATTTGTTAAAATTAATATTATTGGCCATGAAGGGCCCCTATCATCATTTGAAGGCCCCTTCCACCTTAGATGATGACATCCCCCTTAGAGGCTTGAACGTCCCCAAAATCGTTGTTGGAAATTTTGGTCACTAAAGTCTTTGAAAAGAAATTTGGGTCTACCCTTTTACTCATTCAACCAGTGTTAATGCAACACCCTTTATTGTAAGTTTACTGTTATTTTTGTGTCGCCATTTATCGAGCGCACAAAGTACGAGCTCATTCCACGTTGTAATTACATGTAGTCCAGAACTAACAATCCATTCTCGAAGCCAGCTTATTGTTTCTTCTGCACACTATTCACTTTCAAATTCGTGAAAAGTAAGAACGTTATTCTCGAATTAATAATGGACACATTTGTAGCTCGATATTTTACGAATGTGCGGCCAACGTAGACAAAATCTTGGGTCACGCTCACTGGACACTGCAGTGTACGTGTAATTAGTGTTGGCTAAGTGAAAACCTTGGTGCTGGTCGTTAATTCGAACCTGAGTGTCGTCGTGGGGGGAAATGCAGTTTTCAGCAATGTGGCACTTGATCTAAAACGGACTCGCTTAAGGTCAATAAAATGCTGCTGAGGGCGCATCGATTGTGCAGGATGGAAAATTTCAGCTGGAAACAAGTATTTGAAATCAATAGTGTATGGTGATGTGGATTAAATGTTTAGCAGGAAATGTTATACGAGTCCGTCTTGCTGAGATTTTGTTAATAACTGAAAAGGCTATTTGCACCAGCGGGCGGGTGGCGTTGGTGTCAATGTAATATTGACTTACATGTAACTTCTCTTTAAATCTTCTTAGGTGAGAATGTAACGTACATGTATTAATCTTTCACTAATAGCAAATAAATCAATACGCCAAAGTTAACGTCCAAGTATTACATAGAATTGAGCGAAGGTTGTATACAAATTTGATCTTCCTCGAATACATGTAACCAGCAATGCTTTTAATTAGGTATACTTTAATTAGGTCATAGACTTTGCGGGGCAAATTTCAAACGTAATTTAACCCCTAACCAAGGGGCAAATTGCAAACCTAACCTAACTTGACCTAACCAAGGGGCAGTTTGCAAACCAAATTTAGCCAAGTCTAACCCATGTTTTTGGTACATGTAAGTTTGGTTTTACAGGGTTCCCACTTCTGGAAAATCAGGCAATGTCAGGGAAGTTAGGGTATAGTTTGCATTAGCCAATTGATTAACCATTATCTTTTATAAAAATGTGGGGTAAAATCCATCATTTTTCTTAAGTTTTTTAAGAAATTCAACATGGAAATGTCAGGGATCTCGACTTCAGAATTTGTGTGGGAACCATGTTATAGGTTGTTAGGTAAACAGAAACATTTGCATGCTGCCCAATCAGCCTATGTGCTATTAGGGGAATCCCAACTTAAGGGGATGCGCACATATCCTACTGTTACCGTGCCTTTGGGCCACCCTTGCATTCGTAGATTTTTCCTTCATAAATGTATGCAATAAGCCATTTCTGCGGCGCCCGTTTTCATCATAGTTTTTTACGTTTCCCAAATATCCCGAGAGAGGCTTTCCGCTCGCCTCATCACTTCGTTATTGATTCGAGTTTTTGCTCCAAAGTTGGTTTTATTTGCTCGGCGGCGCTGGGGCCCGTTCGTGTGCTCAGGGACCCCGTGCCGTACCCTAACGAAAATATGGATCCAGCACCGAGTATTCATTAGCTTTTATGGGACGTAAAACGAGTCTTGTGTGTTTATTTTGCATAGACGCGCACGTAAACACATTCGGGCACAAAAGCAGATTCACGTTATTCGAGGCGAAATGTGTCTGTTACGATTCGGCGGTTTTCGCAAAGGTTTCGGGGACAAGTCGAGCGAGTGGCGGGAGTGGGAGGGGTCTGAAGCTGTGATAACCTCGCGAAAATGAGACCCCTTGCTTTAATGGGATAGTACACACTCGTCAGTCGACGAAATGGTGCCATTTTGTTGTAGGAAGTGGCCCTGTTGGCTGCATTCCATCGTCACGACCAGCAAAGATGGCGGCCCAGCTACTTCCAGAATTCAGTGTCTACGCAGGGCTACGAGTACATGGTGGTTTTTTTAGACATCTAGTAACTAGCCTTGTTATGGCCACTGATTCTTATAGCCTTGTATCCGTTGCTAACACGAGTGCCAATGCGCGGATTTATGGGAATTTCTCTTATAGGCCTCCATTTTCTCTATCTCTCGCTCCCTGCCGCTCGTACAATTAGCGCAAAATGGTAAATGGGCATCTCTCGGGTAATTTCGCTGGATTATTCCGGGCCGGAACTGTTAATGAAATGGCGGCGAATCGATTTCTGCCGCTTCTTGCTCCCGGCCGATCGATAGGCAGGGGGCGCTGCCGGCGCCGTGGCCTACATTTCCAGCGTTTCCGGCCCTCCAGCCGCCTTCTTAAGGTGAGGCGAAGAACCGAGTTGAAAATAATGGAAATGCGAGAAGTGGAATATTAAGGCACCCTGTATACGGTTTCCAGGAATAATTAGTCCAATCCGATTTATGATGCCATTGCACCGTCTGCATATTGCCCTCAAGGATTTACTCCTACTGGCATAACGCCTACTAAGATATCATCAAACCTAGAAAGCAATGCTTAATTCAATGCCAACTCATTGTATTATAATATTAAAAATTTCTTCCAACCACATTTTAAATTGTTTCACAATTGGTTTGGCTTTTTTGTTTTAAGGAATTTTGGAGTTTGTTGTATGACTTTACGTGACATAGTTACGTGTATGTCTTTAAACATCAAAAAAGCTAACTAAAATCTAGTTTTACAACAATAGCGAAAACCGCAATGTCGTTTTGCCGTGCATGTCCCACTTATGGAAAACGAAATTTAATACCACTTATCGTGTGTTGCTTTGGTGTATCCTCAGTATTAGGCATCAAGTGAAAGTGGTTTAGGCCGATACTTGAGTGCCTATTGAAGCTCGATTTAGAGCGAAACGCCGCAATTTTCATCCGAAAATTGCCTGCCAATAATACCGTGTTCATTCAACAATACATTGTAACACAATTTCGTGAAAACCTCTCCAAATATCTTTTAATCATATCTAGAATGGGGTTTATTAGAAAATGTGGTATTTGTAGGATATGTGCACACTAATACAATAAAGTGCGCTTCCCCTAACAGCACGTAAACTTGGCTAGGCAGCTTGCAAATTTTTCAGTTTTTTCCTTACCTGCTTAACCTAACCCGATCTATCCAAACCTAATTTAGCCTCTCCTGTAACCCATAGACGTGCATTAGGTGGCTTTATGTCAGGTTAGGTTAGGTTAAATTTGCAAGTTGCCCTGCAAAGCCTTTGAGCTGTTAGGGTAAGCCGACTTATGCGAAATGTGCTCGTACAGTATTCAACTAATACCGAAAATGTGAGCAGAACGTTAAAAAGCGTGTTTTGCATGCTTGAAAATTTTATGTTACTTCTCATACGAAAGACATGAATGACAAATACAGGACAAATATTTTCACGTGCACGTAACGTGTTTTGACATTTTTTTATAAACCTTACAAAAATAACGAAAACATGTTTCATATTTCAAGTTCTGGCAAATGAACTGATCGTACCCGCAACAAATAAGCAATTGTTTTAAATATTTTACATAAACTAGCCTTAATGCCGAAAATCATATGACTTTTCTTTCAATGTTTTATTCAAATCATGTCTAATGCAGTGACGGAAGCGATATATCGCTTGTGGTTTGTTATTTCCAAATTAATACCCCGGAGAAGTTACAAGAGCTACACTGTTGTTGTTTTCTGCTTTTGGCTCCGAAGGGTTCATTAGGATCCGCAAAATCCCTCGCACAAAATGGCGCTCGTATAAATTGTCGGAAAATTTCAAAGGAATTCCTAGGCAGACTCGAATTAGCTCGTTATGGAACCCATCGTTTGGAGCATTGCTCGTTATGCGCGATATGCTCGTTTGGAGCACGCAGCCAAGATAAAACTTTGTTGAATTAAATCCAACTGATCGAGAAACATCCCAATTATAGCGGGACTACCATGCGAGGCACGACAAGCGCCATAGACAACGGGCTGTGCCAAGATTTTCAGCAAATATTTGGGGGAAATGTATAAATACTGCATAATGTATGAAGGCTGTGTGTACTTTTGTAATCCCACGACTCAATGGTTAATTGCTTACTGCGAAAATCCTCCCCACAAACTTGTAAGGAAATTTGTACAAAATGAATAACGTAGAGGGCGCCACTAAATACTTTACGGAAACTACTTGGGAAAACTGGAGAGATAAATTGCATGGGCACCCTGCAAACTCAACACTCGTCCATTTAGCAAATGCAGGAAATGCAGAAACTTTGATCGAAATTTGGGCCTGACCTGAAATGCACGTATGGTTGAGTGATGAATGAGTGGAGTTTATCCTTCAGACACGGTGTGACAATTAATTAATCATATGGCTTAGGTAAAATACATGAGGATATCCAAGAAGATTAAATATTCGGGAAGATATGAAAGGAGCACCACACCTAGCGATACTAATTATAGCTCGTTGCATGTTTATGGCATTACAAGGCATTACTTTATTTTTATTTTAAAAAATGTTTGCCGTATTCCAAAATCTTGTTGAAATATGGGTTCACCTCCCCAAAGGGGGCAAAAATTCTAAAAAGCAGATACATTGTATGAGGTTAAATAATAAGGGCAACGTCACTTGTCGTGCCCTAATACAGTGGTTTGCATGCAATTTTTTTTCTCGAATTTAGCGAACTTTTTCTAAAAATTCGATCAGAAATGAAAAAAAAATAATGTAATAAAAGTAATAAAAATTCATTTCATTTGCGTCATTATTACTTTAATTAAAACTTATTACTCAATTTTTGTTGGGCCTACTTTCATTACATTATTACTTTTTTCATCTCTGATCGAATTTTTAGAAATGGGGCTGAAGATCGCCAAAAAGTGATGACATAATATCTGAACGTGCCCTAACATGTTAAAGCAAGATTTTTGTATTCATGATGACTTTGAGCTTAACCACTATAATACCAGTATGACCTGAGGGTGATAAGATGATGTTAACATTTGCAATATCATGAAACGTTGCAGATGTGCATGAATTCATGAAAATTCTTCTTTTCTAACGACATGATTTTAAAACGTCTGGAAACATGAAGCAAGAGTTTGCTCGTCTTTGGCACGTTAATTTCCTTTAGGAGAATCTAGGTATCGTGTTTACCCTGGCAGAGAAAGGGATACGTAACTGTAGTGAAAACACATTTTGCAGAGAAACTTTCCTTTCATAACTCGCTATTTTCCTCGCTTTGTGCTACAAAAAACTGCTTACATTCCGAAATCTGGCTTTTTTTCTTTTTTTCCCATGGCTTAATATCATCGAAATGATTTATTCACGCCTCTCGAGTGCAGTAGTAAGCCGACGAATTAAGACTGTGAATTACGGCCATATTTCTTCGAGTCCAACCCTTTGGCGCCTATGGTGATGAATAAAAAACACTTCGAAAATCGTTTTATGTAAGAAGCGAAACTTGGTTCGTTCGGATGAAACTCGTATTTCCGAGTCGTTCTCGTTGAATATCGTGTTTCATGTTTTATTCATGGACCCAATCGACGAATGATATACGAAACTAGGTTTGGGTGCGAGCCTGCAGAGTGCAGAGAAATAGTCGATATCGTATAGTTGCGAAAATTGGTTCGGTATCGAGTTGATCTTATTTTAATACTTGACGCATGCAGGCGTATCAAATATGTCGGCTTGTAAGCCAGTTTTTGGAAGGAAATGAAACTGAAAGTAAAGTGTCCATATCGGGGGATTGTCTCTTTTGCCCATGACGAAAGAAATATACTTGTACATGTAGTGTATATACTGTAGTTTAAGACATGTAAACTAATTCAGAATGTTTTAACACGTACTTGGGCCAAACGTCCTGCCCAGCATTCCTGCATGGCCGTATGAAATTATCCGGCAAATACAAGTACAATTGTGGTAAATGGTTTTCCGTAACGTTTTCATGCTAAGTTTCTGCAAGGACGGATCAGAAACGTGTGAAAAATGTTTGTTCCACTGATCCTTGAATAATCATTTTGGAAATCAGAAATACATGTACCGGTATATTTAGCATCAGAAAACGTCATGAAAGTACGTATCTTGAGTGGACTTTTTTCACTCTGCTGTCAGCATTACGCCTACTGTGTATAGCCGATTTACCACATGTCTACCGCTGCAGTATTACACATAGAAGCGTTTGTTAAAATTAATGTAGGGTAACTGCACCTACAGTATATAACCAGCCACCTTCCTATAGTTAGCCACTATGTACTAAAACACTCGTAATAGTCAATGTGTTAATTAACCACATCCTAGTGCTTAGGCACTTTCCATTCCATATACCTGTGTGGTAAATTAACAAAAGAAATTGACCGATAATTGACGTACATACAGTAAGCTTAGTGACTGACTATAGGTGCATTTATCCCTACGTGTATAGTCCGAAATTACCACTCTTGACATTCCAGAAACAACCAAGAGAAAATACCTGTACTTGGAAGCAACGTCTTTGGAGAGATGTGTAAATGAATGTACTATGGGTATAAAAATTCCCGGAAATTCAGTTTAGCCGTGGGCATAATGTGATCTGACGCGTGCACTCTTATTCAACAAAACTGTTTTTTAATTTAATGAATTTAGCGAAAGAGCAGCTTCACTCACCCTGTGCCTTCGTTTCGTCTAGTGCTAATACAGTAGCCGAGAGTTCATTCTTAATATATTCTCACACGCTCGAATGAGCGTATATTGCGAAATCGATATTTCCCTTCATCTCGCTTCGTTTTCGCTTTAATGGTTTCTTTTGAGCTTACGCAAAAATTAAATTTCTGCGAACGAATTCTTGAATTTTTTCTGCACACACTCACTCGGTATTCTTTGAGCAGCGCCCCTAGCGACGGCGGCAACACGTTTCTTAGGACCTATGACAACAAACGTGATCGTGCATGTTAGTCATAGGAAGCCAAAAACATCATGGATCTGGGCGCCGCCTCGCGTTACCAAAAAAATCTGATAAAATACGTAAATAAACATGAAAGCACGTTTTTTGCTTAAAACTCGTGTTAAAACAGATGCATTTCCATTTGTAAACAACCTACCAAAAACACGCGTTATAAACCCACGACGCGTGATTGAGTTGCATCCAATGTATTTTGCAGGAAAGCCATTTTGCACTGAAATATACTTGCTGTTGTTTTCTTGGTCTTTTTGTTTCGCTATAGTAAAGTATACTACTGTATATTTGGATTTCCCGTTTCGCACTTTCAATTGGTTAAAACAAGCAAATGAAACGTGCAAAACGTACGTGTTTGAA
This sequence comes from Kryphioiulus occultus, assembly GCA_034687865.1. Lineage (NCBI taxonomy): Eukaryota > Metazoa > Arthropoda > Diplopoda > Julida > Julidae > Kryphioiulus > Kryphioiulus occultus. Next base: position 2,763 of record JAQGAF010004976.1, on the reverse strand, counting down.
AAACAGATTTCGTTTGAAAAGCACATCAGACTTGCACATATGCTGATATTATTTTAACACGAGTTAAACGTGTTGGAAACATAACTCAATTTGTTTCATTATCTTCATTATAGTCTTGTTATTGTGTTTGTGGGTTTGTGTCAGGCGCATTTGAAATACACGTATCAAGTTGTGATAATGGATTTTCTTTTTTTTTCAGGTTGTTTTGGTTTTTGTCCTCAGCATAGCTTCCTTAGTAATTTATTTCATCGATGCATCAACGTAAGTATGCAATTATTTTACTTTTTCTCATTCTACTTCGTCATGCTGTTTTTTAATGGCGAAATTCGATTAATGCTAATTTATTCCATCAGTTGCAGAATTGCAAATGGTATACTTCAGCACATACAGTATATATTGTGTAATTGCAAATGTAGATGTACATGTATAACGAACTACAAGCGCCATCTTAGATATCCTACGCGCATCAGGGTGCTCTACAACAAAATGGCGCAGCGCACAGAGGCAATTTTGCTGATTTCTAGTCAATGTTAGATCCCAGCGCCATCTATACCTCAGAATAAAATGGCGCCAAATGGGAATTGGCGAAACAATTACCCATTCGTGGGTTATCTCTAGTACATGCTTTGGATTAGGTCGATGCCAATGTTTTTGTTCCCTACCAATTTGGTATCAGGCTAGCATTTCACCAAACTCATTAACGTTTTTTCCAATTAACGTTTTAATTGCCCGCTCTTTTCGCCCACGAAACGACTCGACAGCCCATTAAAACGAGGCGTAAAATACGCCGACTGTTGAGTCCTTCGGACATACGAATTGTTGACCATTAAGGAGCGGCTTTACGATCGCCATTCGTCTGGTAAATGCAAGATACAATGTTTTTAAAAACAACAAAAACAAAGGAACCGTACTGGGTTTTTAAGGGGTAATCAGCCAAAAATTCGTTTTACTTGCAAACGGCGCTTTGCACCAATCATGGTTAAGCTTATAACCAGCGATTACTGCAACATCCAACCAGCGCGTAGCGCCCTATTATAAAATCGAGTCAAAAATTAGCATGCTAAAACATGCCACAGGTTTAGGTGTCAAAAACAGGTGGAGGACATATTACATGTGTCAACTTTAAATGGCTTTTAGTCTTGCAACCCCAATGCCTCGCTCTTAAGGTGTCCCGGGAATGTTTTTATTGACGTCTTTCGTGGTCTTCTATTGTTGTCGTAAATTCGTTCTTCTTTCACAAAACCGAACAATGGCAGCTCTTGAGTACTTTCAAACCTTTCTTGGAAATATGATGTTGTTGTGTTTGGGAGCCTGTTCTCCGTTTGCATTTAATATATCTGAACGAAAATCAACCGCAAAAATGCGATTTTCAACTCTCTCGTCAACCGTTTTCAACCGAAATTATTTTTTTCCACTCCTCATCTTTTCATGCGCCTTTTTTCAATTTGGAAATGGGGCAAAAACAAGATCTCGCGTTTATTTATCCGGAGAATGAAATGACTTCCAGTCGAATAAGCATCACTGAAATATGCTGTAAATAAATTCGTATTTCAGCAAATTGCCAGCATTCATCTCGTTATTCTGCAGACGCTGAAGCCAAGAATTCTCTTCTCGCATTGCAAGGTGTTTGCATGAAGGGTCATGGGTGGCGAATTGCCAAATATCAATAGATAGTTATTTGGTAATTTTCCATGACCCACCATGGAAACGGTTTGGAAACACCCTGCAGTGACTGTGCAATAAAAGCTTTAGGGCGCGAAATACACCTGCTCACCCTAATCCGAAATTCAGATACAACGCGAAAATTTAGTTTTCAAAATGGACGTTGTGAGCTTAAAATCAGGGCTGTGATTTGAAGCAACGTTTGCACGCTATACGTTTCCTAAGGGGAAAGACGTTCCCCTATTAACGCATCAACTTGAACTATTGAATATTATTATCGATTTTTGTAGGGCCGCGTTTAACGGGCACTTAAATGAATTATTGAAACTCCATTAAGTCCTGGGCAAAAATGAATGGAAAAACGTAAGACACCACATAAATTATTCGAGGTCGTTCAGGTGCTACGAGGCCGTTTCACGCGTCGTTAATTTCTGATGGTATCCGATGTAGTCGTGTGAATGAACAAATTACTCGAGTTGACGAGAAATTTAGCCTAACTGTTTGCTCGCAAACATGGCGCACGGGTGAGTGATTGGGTGGCCGCACGACAGCCACGGACCGTGATGGACAGTGGTCAGTGACCCTCCCCTCCCTACGCTAATAACCGCCGCCTGGGGCCTATTTTAAGGTGCACTAATGCACGCGACAATAACGGGCGTGTTTTTCTTCCGCAATTCCGTAATTATGTCATTCCGAACCCCTTTTTTGTGCAAATTTGGCACTCAAAACCACCTTCGATGCCAACTTTTTTGTCAGCGTCGAAACAGCCCGATCCGGATCCCGCCCTTGCGACCGTCAGACCAAAAACCCCCAGCGACAGCGGTGGGATGTGCAGCCACAACAAAATGGCACCCAGAGATACGCTTACCGAAGTAATGTCATTTCATTTTCGGAACAAATTAGTGAAGAACGTGTTTTGTGCGCTTGGCTTGATTGTGCGTCATGTTAAAGAATAACTAGGGAAATTAGGAAAAAAGCTAAAAAAACGGTTTCATCCCCCAATGTATGGAAACACCGATCAAGGTTTTCAATTCAATTCAATTCAACTCAGTACCCTGCAGTCAGCACAGATGTGCCATGTGGCAGGGGGGTGTAATCCAT
>JAQGAF010004975.1:0-13051 GCA_034687865.1 Kryphioiulus occultus | reverse complement strand
CTCTGATAATCAAATTTCATTCAGAAACACGTTTATAGCCACAGGGGTACGAGAATGCATATGTCATAAATAATGCACATTTGGGTTGCTTTAAGTTCGACATTTTACGCCTCAAATAAGCATATGGATTTTTATGCAAATTAGGCGAATTATAAGAGGAATAATTTGTCTAAAAAACTCATTTTTCCGATATTAAATCGGATATTTGGTTTCTGAGAAAACCAATTTTTACTCGATTCTTGCAGGTGGCCCGAATTTTTTGCTCGTAAGTGTAAGTACATGCAGTTCACGTAATTAAAATCCTGTGTCAGTAAAAGCCTCATTCCGTACGTTGACCACCTCTTTATGTTGACCAGTTTGCGACATTCTCTCGGGTGGTCAACTTACAGAGGTTCAACTGCATACAGGATGAGGGCACGTATACCTTCCTCATTCCTCTACCCTGAAGAATTTCAAGTAAAAACGTAGATGTTTGCAAATAAATCGATTTCATTGCATGGTCCACTTAGGCATTCATCGTCTGGCTCGTCCAGCGGTCCAGGGCCTCATGCTTGACCCCTATCCAGGCCCGTTCTGTATTCAGAAATGAATTGAATCTAAAGCCTGTTTTAAATCCAGTTTGCAGCAGTAGTGGGGTCAGCTCGAAAAAAGGGACAGGTCGCAGATTCCGCTGCCACCTAATGATTTATTCAGAGTTTTGAGGAGGAGAAAAGCAAAAAAAAATGCTGAGAAACACAAGAGCGGATATCGACTGAAGCAATATGGAAAACAGAGATAGACAGATAAAGCAATCTTCTTCTTCTTCAGCTTCTTCTTGTGCTTCTGCTTCTTCTCCACATTGCTAGTCACATAGCGAACGGATTCCTGGCATACATTTCAAATTAAGCAAAAGACGAAAGAGAGAGACAGAGAGGCTGACGAAATTCCTGACGAAAATCTCGACAGGATTGGAGAAAAGAGATTAGGAGAGCCAATTGGCGAATCGGATGCGAGAGAAATTGGAGAAAATTAAGCCCACAGACGATGCACGTACGAGGCACCAAGGGTGCATCAACCATAGGGATTAGCCTCTGCAAGACAGACAAGAACGCCATCTATGGTGGGATTTACGTGCAGGAACAATGGCATACGCCACTGGTGAAAAGATTAGTATGGATCAGTGTAAAATTCATAGTGATATCAGAAAACATATTTACTGATATATGGTGATGTTAGTATAAATCTTACTGATAACAGTACGAGCCATACTGGCGAGAATTAGTGTGACCAGCAGATTTGCGTGAAATTATTGCACATGTATAGTGAAATTGCAATTCTCTATAGTGAGATTTATAACTTACAAAAAATGCAATTAAATTTGACTGCAGACATTTAAAATCACTATCCACCTTTTTAGTTGCAACACCTGATATCACTACGCTATTACTGGCAATACTGGAAACTAGTAATACTTTAGTGATACCAGTATATATCCCTACTTAACACTATGGATTAGTACACAGTATTAGTATTAGTACAGTATGGACTGTAGTGACATAAGTATCCATAGTGATAATAGTGATAATAGATCCAAGTAGTAATCGTGATACTACTAGCGATATTAAGTGATACAACTATCCATAGTAATAGTGATATTACTAACCATAGCGATATCATCATCATAGTGATGTCAGTATCCATACGGATTTTTATACACTGACATCAGTAGTCCAAAAATCGCTATTCATTTATAACTTATAAAAAAATGCAATTAAATTTGACTGCAAACATTAAAAATCACTATTCACCTTTTTAGTTGCAACAGCTGATATCACTATGCTATTACTGACATTACTGGAAACTAGTGATACAAGTTATATCACTACTTAACACTATGGATTAGTTTACAGTATTAGTATTAGTTGTATTAGTACAGTATGGACTGAAGTGACATACTTTAAGTATCCATCACTATACTATCAGTGCTGATATTTAATTTCAGCATGTAAATTGTGTGGTTTAACAAGGAAACACTGATTATGCAATTGCAGGTATGCTGATTAAATCCCACAATTCAGCTTCAAATATTCAGTATACAGTATATCACTTAAAATATATCACTACTTAACACTATGGATTAGTATACGGTATTAGTACAGTATGTACTGTAGTGACATAATGTAAGATTCCATCACTATACTATCAGTACAGGTAATAATATTGATATTACTATGTGTGGTAATAGTGATGGTACTATCCATAGTAATAGTGATATTACTAACCATTGTGATATAATCAACATAGTGATGTCAGTATCCATATTGATTGTTATATACTGACATCAGTAGTCCAAAAAACTACTATTCATCACTATAGAGTAGTGATATCAATAGTGATCATATACTAAACTTTCCTCCAGGGAGTAAATTCGCCAAAAACTGATTTTAAACATGACATTATTGAGAAAAAGGCGTCATAAAACTGCATAAACGCCTTACGAAGACTTATGAAGCCCAATTATGGCGCCTTACGAAGCCTCTTGACGCCTAATGAAGTCATGAGGCATCACATGGTGACAAAATGCAATATAAGTCCTCATAAGACCTCATTTACATGGTCGAAAAATGCATATATATGCACTAAGTTATAAACCTGATAAACATTCGTTCCAGACTGAATAATTTATGGGCACCCTGTAAGACAATTCCAAAATCGTTTTCCCAAAAGGAAAAAACCTTATGACGCATTCTAGCATCTTATGAAGCCTCTTGACGCCTTATAAAGTCATAAGGCATTAAAGGCACCATAAGGTGTTATAAGTTGCCTTACTGTATTAAAAGGTGTCATACGTCTTTTCATAAGACTTTTGCAGAAACTTGCTTTATATGATTCCATGATTCCATCTGATAAAATAGTTCTATGAACAATAATTTATGGGCACCCTGTACGACATTTCCAAAAGGAAAAACTTGTTTCTCACGAATTTTCAATTTCAATAAAAATAATAAAAACAATTGATCACATTGACATTTAAACGAAAAATGTTGTTTGGTACCGGTTTGGGACTAGCAGTTTTAAACTGCTAATTTACTTGGAGAATTGCCCCACCAGAGCACAATAAGTTTTGAAAACACAGGTGTATTAACCTTTTGTCAGTTGAGATGATTTCGTCACCCATGTGAGTATATACTTTTTGACCGTCTTAAGAAGATCTCACCAACTCCCACTTCATTACACAGGAATCCAAGGATGTAATTATCACCGAGTAATTGGCATACGAGTCATTCTACCATTGCAAACAATACTTGCATGACAAACTTTCATGTGCATTTTCATTCTAAAAGGTTCTTAACCACTAAGGGACTCAATAGAAGGAATGTGATAGTTGTTACTGCTAATTACCCAGAGTGGATTAAAACCTATCATTTCAACAACGGTTGATCACAAATACCAAAACGCAAAGATTGAGATAAGTGACTAAAAATTTCGTGTGTTTATCCTAACCTAAACTTGCATATCCTAACCTAACCTTATATATAACTAATCTAAAAATTCTATTTATTTATTTTTGCACGCCCAAATCGCAGGCAATCACTGTCAGCTTACGAGCAGTTAGGAGAAGCCAGCTTCATCATTGTGTCTGCGTTGGAAAGGGGCAGCAGCAGGGCATATTCCGAAGTACAGCCATTTAATTTTTCAAAATCCCAGTACCATCTAAGGTATGATGGTGATGCCATAATGGCGTATGTGACATTCACATGAGCAGCATTTCTTAAATCTTTACGAAGTTTTCTGAAGCATTAAAATTTCCCGCAAAACTATGTCATCGGCATTTGCACAACCTCAAATCTGCTAATTCTTCTTTTGAATGTCAAAATATTGGTTTTTATAAAACACATACTGTAGCTCAAATCACCATGAATGTAGGTAACCCAAGTTTCTTCATTAGGCTGCAACGGTCCATCTTGAGATGACCTGGTGGGCCCATTAATCCCACCAGCATTCCTCATTCTTATTACATAATCGAATTAATATTTTAACCTCAATACCAAGTAAAGTCAAGGCGAATAAAAAATATCTAGGTTCATCCCCCCATCGCCCTCTGCATTTTTTCCCAAAACTCCTACAAGTCATTTCCATTCAAGGTTTTGTCCCTAAATGGGATATCCCGTTAAACTCTGCAAATTTATATAGGAAAAGGCGGGTCACGACTTGCCACTCAGTTCTCCCTGTGTTATTATCTCGATTTAGCAACAAATTCTTTTGATGAGAAAAAAATAACAACAGAAGGGTTGAGTGGAAATCAATGAGGACAGCGAATTCGCATGCCACGGCTTCGCGATTAAAGTTGTGAATAGCGCAACTTCAAAAAAGATATAAAAGAATCGCCCACCCACCCAATGGGAATTTCGCACACTCGTTTTCTAGCAGGTTTTGCATAAAATCCACTTTCACTTAACCACGATGCGCTTGCTGGCACGCGAAGAACGCCGAGAGCGCCACCTGCCGACGCAACCGTCAAGTGCACGTTTGTCTGTCCACAACCTCTAAAAGTTAGTGATTTCTCCTTCTATTTTTGGCTCAGACTGGTCGTCCGAGTACTCAAACTGACCGTCTCGGACTCCCGAAAACCAATAAAAGGTTATCTTCGCGAAATTCAATCGTAAAAATGCGGAAATGTTAGCAAATCCGAGTTGGACATTAGCAGGAAAATGATAAATTATCGGGTTTTTTTTAAAGTGAGCCTCATTTCTTAAAAATATATAAGTTTAATGAAAGTAAAAAACGTTTAATGTGAAGGAAAATTGGGACTTTTGGAGCCAATGTAAGGATTATACTTTGGGATTTTTTTCAAACAGTAAAATGTTTAAAATGCAGAATTTCAAACTTTCTTCATCGTTATTTTACAATACAATTTTAAAAGAGAAAAAATGATGTCAAACTGTAACTGCAACAAGCTAAAGTCAGTCAGCATTTAACTTAGTACAGGTAGTCTGACAACACAATGTACAGCGTTTTAGAACTTTTTTTGAGTACTTTTTAAGACTTTCAGCATTAGTTTGCCACTCTGACTTTTATGGCTTTTAGAGATAAAGTAAGGATTATACTTTGGGATTTTTTTCAAAGAGTAAAATGTTTAGAATGCAGTATTTCAATCGTTCTTCACCGCTGTTGTACAATACAATATTAAAAGAGCAAAAGTGATGTCAAACAGCAACTGCAACAAGGTAAAATGTGATGATTGTGATGATTGGTGTCAAACTTAACCTGTATCAAGCTAAAGTCACTAAGTCAGTCAGCATTTAACTTAGTACAGGTAGTTTGACATCACAATGTACTGCGTTTTGGGACTTTTTGTAAATATTTAGTACTTTTTAAGACTTAGCACTTGTTTGCCACTGACGATCAGTATATTTATAATTATTAGTCTCAATCTCAAAAGCAACTTTTATAAATTATAACTCCTATCTAGAGCCGTCTTATGAACATTTTGAGACGTGTTTTAAACGCATGGTTCGTACCCAAATTCTCGAATTAATTTCCCTGACTTTCCCTGACAAACCCATGTAATTTCCCTGACATAAAAATCAATTTTGCCGGTTTGAAAAACTTTGAAAATCATTACCTACTAAGACATTATTGCAGCTGTACAAATGTCCTGACAATTCCATTTTTAGTATGCTCAATTTAAACGTTGTTTCTTTTTTTTTTCAGGTCCATTAACTCTTGTGCAATTGCATCTTCGTCAAATGGGCAACTCATAAATTCCCCAACCCTCAAATGCAGCTCAAGCCAGTATTTCTATAATAAATTTCTCTGACTTTCCCTGACTTTTTGCAAAAACGTCAATTTTCCCTGACTTTCCCTGACTTTCATTGTGGGTAGGAACCCTGAGATAGATGTCAATTTTAGTGAGAGTTTAAAGTCATGAGATAAGTTTGTGTATTTAAATATAAAACTGTCAGCACTTTATAATCGATTACCTTCCATTTCTTGTGCCTTAATCTATGAATCCTGGATGCCAGCTGGATGGTTGCCATCGAGTCGGTGTAGCGCGCGGGCAAGGGGGATACGTGCGCAATCATCGTTGCTTGGCAAGTGATGTTGCCAAGAATTGCTCGCAGCAGCTGGGTCAACTTACTATCCCTGCAATTTCATTGAAAAACGCAAACAGAACGCATTAGAGGTAAATAGCTACACCCTGTGAGATTACTGAAAACTAGTCGGGTCTCCAGACAAACTCACTTGTATGGCACGTGTTTCTGACCATTGAATATGCCCAAAATAACGTTGCCTAGATTAGCGAGCGACAGACGATACGCCTTGGAATAACTGTAGGCCAGGGACTGGCGTTCGCACGCTCCCAAATCCATGAGATAAAGCCTGCTGCGCCCACCATCAACTACAAATAACAGACATTTATCGATGAAATTAAGCCATATTTCACTCGACCTTATCAGCCCGGCGTCTCGCAGTGTGTGCCGTTGCGCCAGAACACAAACTAAGTGTAATAAAAGTGTGTTTACCACCACCTTCCTTTCCGGACTTGTCAACCCGATACTGATAAATGTGCAGTGTAAACAAGAAATGACAGATCCCGTCCGTTTCCTGGGTGACTGAAAGCAATCGACAATGAAGCAAGTTTACTTACTATGCTGGAAAAGAATGACGATCAACAATTCGATATCGAAAAAACTTACGGGAACTGGAAGCTGCAATGGCCGCATCCAGGTAGAATGCAGCTTTTTCCGCAGTAGGTACTCTTAGTTCGCTTTGATTCTGAAGGTACTGCCCAAAAAGCTCATCTTTCAAGTACTTTCCTGGAGAGAAAAGTCCGCCATCTGTGCCTGCATGTGGGAATTCCAAGACACAAAAATTAAATACATTTTCAAAAGACACTTCACAGGCATCACATTCTTGAAAATAATACATTTCCAAAAAAAACTTAACAAAACTACGGCTAATGGATCAAGTATTGGAGAAAAAAATAAATGCAGCAAACAAAAACTACATTTTCACTCACCTTTCGCATAGGAGGCCAAGAGATCTCGTAGCACTTCACCTTTTCCAGCGATTTCCGTAGCAGAAACCCTAACTGAAAATCTGGCTCCAGTTTTCTCCCTTTGCTCGTGGATCAATTTGAAAAGCCATGAAATGGCACTCGGCATGAGTCCGAAATTGTGAACTGAATCACTCTGGCCAATCATTGTGTTCGATTTCCCTGGAACCAATTCAATTCAAATCAGTATCCTACAATCAACAATGTGGTAGGGGGTGTAATTCATCAACCCAATTTAATTGGCAATTCCCACCACAATTATCACAGTTAAACTGATATTTCTTGAAGTTTAAGGCTGCCCTTTGGAAGAGAATTCAAACGCCTAATGGCATGCAAGAAATAAGACCAATCGTATGGATCCGAATGGGCTCTGAGTTCCATAAGTGGATTGGAATGGTAGCTAGGTTCAACCACCAAATTAGAATGACAGGAGAATGACAATTTTTAAAAAGATCCAAAAATGAAAATTTTCTCTAAGACTTTCTTCCGTTATCAAGTCATTTGAAACGCTCAACTTCTTCGGATTCAATTTAGTCAATGAGCATAAGGTATCATACATTTCAACATTTCACAATCTTAATAACAAAATTCACAATCATAATAAAAAATTTCGTTTCATAAAAAAATCAAAGTTTGCTAACCTAGTTTGGAATATCCGTATGTAAACACGCAAGCGTCGGATCCATTAACAACGGCAGGCAAGATGTCCCCTAAAGCTTTGGAGCAAACCTTATCCTACACGGCGTCAAGCAAGGGCAGGTGTTTATAAACACAGAACTAAACACAACACAATGTGTCTCATCACCGCAATTACCTGGGGATCGTCAGGTGAGAATATGGCATCGAAGGCAAACATCTTGGGAGCCGCTACTCCGATGTGCCGTTCCTCGGCCAAGTCCAAACTGGAACCTGGCGGCTCGTACACCGTCAGCTGCTTCTGCCTCGCATCCGACTGAAAGAAGGGCACGCCAGCATCGGACTCTTCGCTGAAGGGCGCAATCCGTAGCATGACTTTGACCTGTGTGGACACGAAATCGAATTGGAGCAATTGGATCAGCAATGACATTTTGATCAAAGTCTTCAGCTTACCCTTCCCAATCCTTGACATTCTCCCCGTTCCAAGCCGCGCAAGAGTGAGGGTGGCACGCTGGGTGAGGCCCCTTGTAGCGTATGGTGAAAGCTCGTGACCAAGGGCTGAATCGAGGACCTCATGACCGGCTCGTCTCCGTTCTGGAGAACCTGCTTCGGCTTGCAACGCGGAGGCGATACCGCGGGGTTGACGTCCATGGGCATGTTCTGGCAGCTCAGGCTACGTGAAAACAAAAACAGATAATTAAGCCGTGAACTGACGACACTGATATAAATTAAACATTTCACTAGGGACGAGCAACTGCTTTCTGCCACAAAACCTTTGCCAGTTAGCTCCACGAGGCGAAGCCCGACTCATCCGAGCCAAGACGTGAACCCGACTGCCGAATTCGACTTTGCAATATCTCGAAAGCTATCTTTAGCACGAGTGCCGTTGTCTGGAGAGCTCAACAATAAGATACTAGCTGGGCAGAAGGATTAAAACCTCATGTACATGTAGGAAAACTTGCGACTCGAATGGCCCACGCAGGAAAACAAAAACGTTTACAAATACATCTTAGCGACAAGCGGGTTGCATTCCTGGCCCAGACCAGGGTTAGTGGGTTTGACTTTGACTTTAGCAGGCTCAATCGTGCACCCACTCGTCCTCAGCTAATTCAATGGCTCGTGAAAGCTTCGCAATCTGCCCTTGTCCCACGCCTTCCATGGGCCAACCCGAGCACCGTGTTACTTCATGGATCGTCTCCTTCGAGCGAGTAAATAACAAACGGAAATCAAAGCCCCGCCGTCGGAACAATGGATTAAGATGTTCGTGTCGCAACAACCGGTGGTTGTCATAACTTAGCGCAATTTATGGTCGCACATTGTTTCACTGGCATCGACATCCATGCGTCCACCAAAGCGGAATGATAACTGATAACCTCAGAAGTAAATGAATGCCCTCGCAATTCACAAACTCAAATGTGCGTGAAGCAGAGGAGGCGCAAAACTCCTTCTGCCGTGTCCATGGTTGCCACCGTAATAGATTTTTTAAACTGTATTGTTAGTGCCTGAATTCGTTTATTAGTCCCTATACGTTAAGCTTCACCAAATGCATTTAATGTACTTGCAATGAAAACTGACCCATCAACAACTGTAGAATTGAGTCTTTGAGGCCTTGTTTGACTATTGCTTGACATGACTGGCTCTTGATGGCCCTTCCATTGCCATGTGTGTCAAGTTAGAGATTACTGGCACTTGACGATTCAGTTATAACCCAACGATATTATTTTTAACAATGGCATTTATTCAGTAAACTCAGTCTTATTATTTTTTTCCAAAGGTATTTTTTTTTTCAAAAGGTATTTACTCAGTCAAAACTTAACGATATTATTTTGAACAATGACTTTTATGCAGTAAACTCAATGATATTTCCTTTCCCCCCCCCCCCCCCAAAGGTGTTTACTCAATCAAAACTCAACGATATTATTTTTTTCAAAGGCTTTTCACATTGCTTCCCAAACCTTTGTAAAATTCCCCACAGAATTAAATACACATTGTATGGTTAGTAAGTGTGCACCAATACACTGAAATTGTTATGCTAACTTATGATATTTGTGGACTAGTAAATAAGATGGAGCAGTGGCATTATACTCAATATCCGGGTCCTTGGTGATTTTAATTTTAATGTTTAGTCCGAGGTGTGTCGTTTTGAGTAATTTACCCAATTTACTCAGGTTTGGAAAGCACTGAACTCTAGCCCCTTGAAAAAAATTGTCGTTGCATTTTGACTGTATAGGTAATACGACGGGCCAAACATTTACAACAAGATTCAAACAATACTTGAAAGACCCAATTCAAAAGGTGTTGAGCCTGTTGCCAATTGACGTATGGCTGCTGCTATTGCATCAACTACTCTTTCATGCAGTGTCATTACTTTGGGTAAAACTGACTGAGATTTTGGGTAACGAAGGAAAAAGTTTTGGAAGCACTGGCTATACCATGGACTGCGTTCAGAAATTACACCACAGACAGTGTAACGCTGGAATTTGTAGATTCACTGATTCAACAGTAATTACCAGCAAGTGTTGACAGTGTCTTCTGGGTTGCAATTCCTGCATTCCCAAGAAGGAACCAGGGCCAAACTGCTCAATTTCAAAACTCGCTGACAGAAACAGGTGGACCTTCTCAGGAGACAGATATATGGGCCGAGGGCTGCACCAGGTGGCATCCGAGCTGCTTTTTGCCTCGCTTCAGCAATCCTCGAGGGAATTTCTGGACTAAACGCTCGCTAATCGCAGTCAAAATAATTTGCCCCCGTCCCCTCGAAAGAGGAGCAGCAATAACAACAAGAACAACAACAACAATAGCGTCCCCCTCCCGTCCCCATGGTGTTAACACCTTCCGAATAAATGGAGTGCTAGAAAGTAAAATGCACAAATTGAAAAACGAGATGGCCGCAAAGATCGCCGACTGGCGATTTACGATTGGCATGGCTGCCACATTTTTATACAAATCTTCCGAAAATAGCTGCAGGAGAACTCACAACCTGAGCATTAACACAAACTTCAGGTGGTAAAGACTAGAGGGGAATGCACTGCTTGGAAGTTGTTGCAATAAGCTAAAGCTGGCTTTAATTTGTGGACTGCTGGGAGCTCGAGGAATGCCAATGCATACAGCAGTTGGTTCGTTTACCAGTTTTTTTTTCTTGAAAAACTGCATCACAATTGATGAATTTTGACTAATGTTATACAAAAAAACATTGGTCCATTTGGTCAAACCCCTCCCCCCTTTTCTACACCCACCCTAAAATGATGACAAAATACTTGAAGGCTGTCAAGCAGTATGCAGGTAGAATAATGCAGGGTTTCCGAAAAATAGTGCAATTTTGATCGTTAATTACTTAAAAACTAAACTATTTCGTCTTAATTGTTCTTGTATCGTAAGCCCTACACATGTGTACAACATGAGACATGTAACGAACGCTTTTTTACGAACATTTTTGGTTCACCACATTTTTCGTCACGCCAATAAACACTCTGCTCTTCAATTCAATTCAACTCAGTACCCTACTATCAGTAACTGAATACCTTAATATATCAATATATCAGTGAATGAGATACAGGGTGATCACAAAGTCCCTCCCTTGTCATCTCTTCATTTTTTGTGTTAACCCATAACTAGCAATACTAGTTACGCAAAATCTTATTGATTTGCTGAATCTCCCTGACTTTTACAAATTAAATAAGTGTGTTTCCTGGCGCAATTTTCAAAAGAAAACTTGGGAAATTGTGCTTAACAATGCTAGATGATTTTTTCAAATAATACCAAAGGCCATCTTGAGGGGTTTTGTAAATGCAATGTTCGATTCTAGCTATTACAGCGCTGCGTGCTGGCACCCCCTGTGAACCAAATACATGAAATAATAACTAATTCTTTTACCATTTCCAGATTTTGCATTTTGTTCCTTTAAGAAAACTTTTTTTTCTCATGAGGGTAGAACTTGATGATTACCCTATTTTTATTTAGAATGAAAAAATCCATGTTTTTATGCTATTAGAAGTTGCAATCCACTTCCAAAGAATAGCGTATTTAGCAGGTATTAAATTTCTAACACGAAATGTCATTGCATGAGCAATGATGCAGGCATGAATTTCACTCCCCCAACATTCACTATATATGGCATTTCCAAGATATCTTTGCTACCAGTATGGTACTGAATACTCCGTATACTCCGTGTGCATAAGCTTATTTTAGTTGAACTCCAACAAGGGTACTAAATTGAATTGAACTGTATGCAACTCCAAAAACGTTGTGGATGTGCATGGTCAATGCCTTACCCTCGTGTCAGAGGTCTAACCTCACGACCTGTTGACACTTTCTCGCATTTATCTCCAGAATTACACAGTATTTAGCAAATCCCCCAACCATACCATTAACATTCCTTTAGCACGAATGATGGACCGTCATTACCGTCGCTTCCTTGGAATGTTATGGCGCTGGCAGGAGTCACGACGCTGCTTACAAATTGAAAAACGACATTTCACACGCGAAAACGACGACGACAATGGAAATTATGAAACCGAAAAATAATGCATTCTTTGGCAGCTTGGAGCACAAAGCTCAGCTGTCATTAGGTATGCAGTTATGGGCCCAAATGCTAAACCAGCAAATTATTCTACATTGTCACCGTTTCAGCATTCGTCCATCCAAACTAGTTTCAGATGACATATACAGGAATCCCATTTCAATATTTATCGTCAGTTGAGCTCATGTAAACCGAAGGGGTTGGGAGCGAGGGCTGCGTGCCAGTTCTATCAGAAAACTCTCATTTGGATCGTCAATTAATCAAATCGCTCGCATTATTTTAAACAAAACAGCTGTCAGGACAAGAGTGGAAGCAACTGGCACTTGGAAACTGGAGAAATTGGGACACTTGCCTAAACGCATTGCATTTGAATTTGCATGCCAACAGATCCCAGATTTGGGCTGTCAACAGTCGTTTCGCAAAACTAGGATGACAGGAAAGCTCAGCGCCATCGACGCTTTTTTCATCTGAAAAACTAATTATGCAACGAGTCAAAAACGTGCACCTGAAGCTGAACTGGCGAAGTAAACTACGCCCAGCTGCAATAATATTCCTTGGGAGTCAAATGCCATAGTGGTATGGGCACACGATGACTGCCAGTTTCATCAAAAGCCATCCACTATCCTCTTGCAACAGCTACATGATACAAGTTCCTATATGGAAGAAGCGTTCCTTTGCATATTATGCCAGCTTTGTCACTGGGAAATTCCAGCGCGACGAGAGCGTCACCTTGATGATCAAGGATCTCCAGTGGGACACGCTGAGATCCAGACGGGATGCTTTTTAGCATGAATCTTTTTGAAAAGTTTACTTTACCCCAAAATGCTAATTTGGTGGAGGGAATTTTTAAACGAAAC
>JAQGAF010004974.1:0-13054 GCA_034687865.1 Kryphioiulus occultus | reverse complement strand
AATAAAATACTTTGAATTTGACCGAATTGTGAAATTTGCATCGTTTTCAGATTTATCGGTTAAGCCCTGGTGGTTTCTATTGGAACCGGCTTATAACTTTTTTAATTATTGTCCGAATTAGAGTATCTTTTAACATGCTGATAACAAATATCTACTCAAAAAAAATGTTGGTTTAAATTTTTTTCCCAGGGCTGAAAGGGTTAAAGGCAGAACGCTACCTGCCAGGGCGATCGCCAACTAATATTGGCAAATTTTGAGGTGGTACGGGATCGTCGAGTGGAGATGGAACTGCAGCTACATGCGGTGCCAGTGGAACACGCTGCCATGTTGGTAGACATCCAGTGCCTCGAAAATCTCCTACAACGAGCCTCGACCCACATGGCGACGTGCCCCTTCAACCCAGGAGCCACCAAAGATGCCGAGGATACAGTGCCTACCGATCGCCCCATAACGCACCAGGCTCCCCCCACAAATCCCCACTACTCGACATGCCTGCTTCCCCGCAACCATCCACCTCTGGCGGGGAGGTTGGGCAATATGCACCGTGCGTCACACCTGCAGCCACTGTGGTCACCGATATCCCATTGCTTCCACGCCCTGCCCCTCCTGCCACTCCACCACGTCGCCCTAGCCCATAAACCCCTTCCACTCCACAGGATAGTGGGGCGGGGTCGCCCAGGCATGCCGTCACCGCAGAGGTCGATGAGGACCGCGCTTCATCGGCTAAACGCCCCTGCCATTCCCCAATCATCTACCCTCGCATCGTCACCGGTGGACCGGCTCGTCCCAGCACGACCCATAGATGACCACGACCCACCATACGTGCCGCCCTGCCGGATGACTAAACCAGCCATGGGCACTCGTCCGCGTGACACCCGTACTCCAACCAAAAGTGCCGAAAGCGCGTGCCTTTCCCACTACAGGTTCCAGAAGTGCCCCGTGCATCCCATCAAAAGGCTGGACCACAACCCTCCCGGAGGCTCGTCTATAACTGCACAGAGCGCTTCTAGTCTGTAGCCACCGCTGATCCACAGAAACCCTTCATCCTTCACCAATATTTGGTCTCGCGCATAAAGGTTAGTGATCTCTTTCGTGACTGACGTGTTTTTCCGTTTGGTGCCAGCGCGCCGTTTGTCAACCGGAAAAACCGTGATGCGGGATTGACTTGATCGAGGTCCCTGTCCTTTTTGCGCAAATGACACGAAATTTCAATTATAAAATGCGGAAATTGCACTTTGTCAGAGGGCCAGCCCGTCTCCGTATTATGGGCATGGCCATGACGACCGATGTTCTGGATTGTTCACGCCATCTTGCAAGAGAGAAGCGTGGGCGTGGAAGCCATCTCTCGATGTCTGTCGCCGACAATTACAATCCAGGTGGATTACTACGTGTTTTTGGATTTTAGTCAGCTTTTCTAAACGCTTCAATTAGTGCCAACATGCAATGCTGTGGAGGCAACTGAGGTCGTGGTGGCGACAGATGCAGTGGGGGCGACTACTGAGCCTCCTGCGGAAGCAGCGGTGGCAGCTGAGGCAGCGGTGGCGATGATGACAGGCAATGGAGGCAACTGTGGTGGTTGCTGGAGTGGCCATGGCACCAGGGGCTGAAGAGGCAGTGGAGATGGTGCTTGAGACAATGGTGGCAACTGTGGGGGTTGCTGGAGTGGCCATAGTACCAGTGGCCACAGCAAAGCCTATGGCCATGATTGCCCCATCAATGTAACGGCTGCAGAGGACATGGTGGTGCCTGTTGTGGATGCAGAGGTGGGTGTGTTTCTTGAATCTGGAAACACCATCTAGTTGGGGTAGATAGTCTTCATTATACCCCCACAACACCATCTAGTTGGCACAGGCATAGTCCCAGTTACACCCCTGCAATGCCATGGTTGTGGTATTTAATCCAAGTGGAGAAATTGTACTATTGTGTAGCAATTATTTGACATGATCTGTTTAAAATGGTTTCAGTTTTTGACGAGATAATCGACATCACCACCCCTAGTTGGACCTGAAGCAACAGCAGCAGGATGGGACAGCTTCGATGGGGAGAGCACCATCGAGAACATCTTCATCCCAGATGCTGTGGAGGAGTCTGTTGCTTCGTTGCCACCACCACCATCACCACAACTACCACAATGAAAGCGGCAAAAGAGTAGCCCAAATGTCGATGCTGAAGATGTCAGCAAATTTACAGCTCCTCCAAAACAGAAGCGGTTAGGCTTGTCGCTAAACCGTTCACAAACGGTTAGGGGGGTTGCACCAAGCAATGTGCAGCCATTGTCAATTGCAAAAACCATCCTGAGCACTCTACTAGAAGCATTGCTGATGCCAGGGTGTTGGCCGTCACTTCAGCACCTCAAGTGTTTAGTCCATCCATGTTTAACGACAGCATGTTGGATGACATGAGTGAGCTTTTTTGACAAGATGACGATGGTGACTGTTTTACACCAGTTAAGCGAAATGTAAGGTAAAGGCGGCTACATTTTTGTAATTTTTAACGTTAATAAGAGATTTTATTTTTAAACTGTGTTGATATTTTTAGGAACTGCAGGATGAAATTGCAATGCTATTGGGAAATGCATTGTCAATTTTTTTATATCAAGGCGAATGTGAAAATGCGCTTTACAGTTTTTTAGCAAAACATGATTTGTTAATAAATCATGCTTTTTAGGGTATGTCCCAGGTTGGAGGAGGTGGAGTTTCAAACCCCAAAACACTGAAAATACCACCCCTGGCACTACCTCCTACACACTAATCTTTCTCCCCTAAACCAGGTCATTCTCATGCCCTCGATGATCACCCCACAGCCCCTGCCACTATTCCCAAAATTCGTGGTCATCGTTATCATTGTCAATATCATCTGATGACTTTACAGCTGATTCTGAAATCTTGCCTGGATCTGAGGAGCCATCATCACCTCTGTGAATTCATGCCTAGAAAACATTTGTCTCTAGGGGAGGGTCGTGTAGTTCATATTAAAATATTTCACAACACTGGTATTGCTTATAAGCTAATCTTCAAAGATCTAGACATGACACCCATGACTAGTTACTTTGAAGATGTTTCCAGCATTTTCGATGCTGCCCTAGCACAAGCATGTAAAGATATGGTGCCATATGACATAATTCGCTTTCTAGACTTTCAAACTTCAGTCTCGATTGCATATCTGTCCATCCAAAATAATATTCATGTTAATGGTGAGGATGCCCTACCCTGGAGCCCATCTGGAGACTTATCTTCTGGCAGACCTGAGCAGAATTCGGATGAAGGACTGCCTCCCACGGACAGGACCCTGCTAGCCAGCTTGATTCATCTCAGCCCCGCACAAAATCCTTCAAAAACCAGAAATACCGATTCGAAACCTGATAGAACCATGCGAAGAGGTCAAGGTATCAGGAACCCTGTTAAGTTTCAGACCCTCACCGATATGGGACTACCAGGGATGGCATTAAAAGTCATCCGCCTTTTCTTCCCTCGCGAGTTCCATGAACTTTTAACAGGTGCCCGTGTATACTTGTCACACCAGGTGATAAGGCGATGATAAGTTGCTTTTCAAGAGCCATCACCTCTTTACATTTTTTTGAACTGGCAAAACTAATAGAAGATTTCCCTCATAAATGAAATTCAAAATGTACTTTATTCTGGAAAGGTACGGAGGCCGCAAGGGTCTACGAAAAATCGGGTGGGTCCAAACCAAGAATCGTTCCGTATGACACCAGATTCAGCCCCAATTTCTCATTAGAGATGGCTTGGAGAGCACATTCCATCTCTTAAGACAGTACTTTGGTCACAGTGGGGTCACATCCAGGCTCAGAATATCCACTGTCACCGTTGGGGGACCCCACAATGACTTAATTGGCTGGGGCGTGCCTGGACAGACCAGCCGATCATCAAACACAGCACGGGATAGGGCTTCATACCCGCACACGCTGAAGCCCATTACATTGGCTGAACGCCTCATTGGAAAAGTCCCCAGTATGCGGTCAGTTATCCCAGGAACCCCGATATTTCCGACCCACCCATAGGCAAAATATAAAAGGGGGAGAATGGCAGTTTCCCAAACGAGGTAGAGCACCAAGGGCCAGCGGAGGATGAAGATCGCGATGGATCGCCCCAGGAAGGGGACCCTGCCCCGCCACCAGAGGAGGTGAATCTGGTCCCCATTCACTTTCTAATGGATGGGTTTGAGCTCCAGCTCGAGAGTTTAGAAAATTATCGGCGAGGGTTAGAAGCCTACCTCAACCCAACAGGAAATTGTGGTTGTGCCCATGATCAGGCCAAATTGGAACGAATGTATCAACTACGTCAAAGCCTTGATACGATATGGATCACCCACATCGGAAAGCCATCTACAGGAAAACGTAGCAGCACCGCGATATTCAAAAATGTGGAACCACACTATGCGCAAAATCCTTCAAAAACCGGTAGACACCCATGTTATTTTAAAGTTGCTTCAGTTAAACAAAGCAATAGACCCCACAAATACATCCAAATGAATATACATCAAGAAAGCACACTTACCGTACAGCCATGATCATCACTACTCACCACTACGCGGCATCCAAGCTTCGCTTCTCGGCAAT
This sequence comes from Kryphioiulus occultus, assembly GCA_034687865.1. Lineage (NCBI taxonomy): Eukaryota > Metazoa > Arthropoda > Diplopoda > Julida > Julidae > Kryphioiulus > Kryphioiulus occultus. Next base: position 8,475 of record JAQGAF010004974.1, on the reverse strand, counting down.
CACCTCCTCCACGATTTTGGCAAAGTGCCGGAGAGCAGCCTCCCACTTGTCCCGCCTCCAGGCTCCGTTGAACTCTCGAGACCACACGCCCTCGATGAGCCTCGGTGCATCAGCCAGAAACCTGGACCTAAACTCCCGAAGCAATTCCCTGTTGTTTGCGCCACATGCCCTGATGAACATCTTCAGCGGCTCGTACTCCTTCTGGTAGATCAGCCTTATGCCGATTCTGTTACTGTGGAAGTCCAGCAGAAGTGTCTCCTTCTCCAGAGCCGAAGTAGCTTCCAGCACTGACTTGATGAGCTGTGCATTCCGGAGAGTGAGGACCCTGTGAACCACCCACACGTACCGCTTAGCGAACTTTGTGTCCGACGCATGCGGGCTTTGCCGATGTATGGTCCCAAGGTTCCAAAACGCAATGAAGATGTCCCCATAGTTGTAGGCCCTTTCGGGATCGACCATTTTCTTGGCCACCGTCTTCAGCAGCATCATGTAGTGTTGGTCTTGGAGGTTGTTGGTGCGGGCCGTAGCCGCATCCACGAAGAACCGCTGATACGGCCATTCCAAGAGGGAGTTGAGCAACGCGAACGTGAAGTCGCTCATTTTGTCGCGCTGTTCTTCCGGAGTCAGTTTTGCAAACAGCAGGCAGTACAAGGCCGGAGATAGGTTGTTGTCTTCGAACTCGTAGAACTTGAACCCAGTTACCGCAACGGCTGCCCTTACCGCCTCGATGGATGCTTTGGGCAGGAAGTGCTTCACGGCCACATCGTTCTGGATGGTCAACGCTGCCTTGAAGCATTCGTCGTGTGCGTGCTGGAACATGCTCAAACCATTGTCCAGTTCACCCAGTTTGTCCAGGATGGCGGTAAACCACATCAAGGCGAAGTCGGTAGGAGCTTGCCAGTGTAGTTCGTATGCTTTCTCGTAGCAGTCGCCGTCACCATAAGTAAAAAACATGTCTTCAAATATGTCCTCGTTGTCCATTTCGCAAGCCCGGGTCACAAACATGTGCAGAAGCACCTTGGTTACCTCGGTTATCTTGACATGCTTTAGGATGGGCATAACACTTTTGAACACGTCCACGGTTCCATTTGGTGTCAGAACTGGCTCGCCTTTCCAGCGAACCTCGTTGTACCAAGCGTCCAGGCTCTTCTTCACGGGCTTGATGAGGTTCTGCACCAGCTCTTCGACGTCCCGGGGCAAATTGAGTTTCTCGATGCTGGCCATCGCGTTCGTTTCGAGGGCCATGCGTTCGTCCTGCGAAAGATGCAACTTGCGGTAAACTTGTTCAGCGTCGGGGTCCTCCCAGTCCGAATCGTTATACTTAGGTTCTCGCACCCAGTCTGCGGCCCTAATTCCACTGCTCAAGAGGACCTTGTGAGCCACCTTCACGGCACACATCATCTGCAGCGAGGTCTCAAGCGAGCCGATTTCGTAGTCCTGATCCATGTTGAGGTATTCTGAAAGACACCACGGTTTGGAGTCATTAGATATCTATGGTAAATGCACGACCTTAATTTAAGTTTTTTGATGAAGCCGACTTTAAGGTTGCATATAAACGTAGTGATAAATTTCAGGGAGCAATGGGGATAGTGTCCCATTGTGCCCATTAAGATGAGGTCCCATTGAACCCCAATGTGATATTATTATATTAATGCAGGCAGTCAAGCAGTACGGAAATCGAATTATATAGGAAATATAGGAAAAATAAAAATATAGGAAAAAGGAAAAAATATAGGAATTTTTTCTAAAAAAATCAGTAAATTACTGCAATTTAGAGCGTTTACTACTTTTGAATTGTAATTGCATTGATTTTTTTTCTAAATTTTAACCAAATATTTCAAAATAAAATTTGGACTACAACCAACGTAATTTTAGTATGGCAGGCTTTTGATACACATCTACAATAGGCTGCAACTTTTTTTTACAAAAACCAATTTAAAGAAAACCTTTAGCCATAATGTATTTTTAAAGTCATTCTTAAGAATATTAATATTCAGAAGAACGCCATTGGCAATTTTTTTTAAAGAGCCCTTTTCACAAAAACTAGATCACAAATGATGGATTTCAGATTTCTTTTCTAAATAAATTGGATGTAAACATTAACATTTAAAAAAGCGCCATAGGCTGTTTTTTTTTAAAAAAAAATATCCATGCCTTTTTAAGGATATTTTTAGAAAAATTTATAATCAATAGAACGTCATAGGCAATTTAGACAAAAAACAAATGATGGATTTAGCATTAATTTAGGTGCGCTGCAGGCGAAATTTTTAAGAAAACCAGATCTCAGATGATGAATTTTAGCCAGTATATGCTACATTTTTCTTTGCCAAGTTTTTCTAAAAATATAGGAATCACTTGACAGCCTGTCAATGATGCCACTCAATTGGCTTAGGACTTACAAAGGAAATATATTAAGGCATTATTTTAAAAATCAAACCATAGAAATTCAAGACACATCTGTCATGGCAAGCTGTCACAAGCTGTAGAACTATTATTGGCAATGATGGAAAAGTCCCAAATATTTTTATGAAAAATTATGTCCCACTGTACCCCGTGACCCAACTATCCCCAGTCTCCCTTATTAATCTCCTTCATTTCATAAAACACAAATTGGTCGCTTGGAAACTCACTTTTCATAAATTTAACTTGTTAGCATTCTTCAGATTTACGAAAAACTGCTGCAATGCAGTGATTAATGAATTTACTTTACTAGAACCCTTGACAAAATTGAAGTCACACTACTTAACATTATTTTCGCATTTAATTTTCGTTTTGAAAGCATCGGCACCATAATTAGTAGACACAATATTGTCCCCACATTAATTTTGCTACGTCAATATTGGGTGTCAAACCTAAAAAAATAATTGTAATTGAACTTGACTAATTGGTGCGCACATCTGCAAATGACTACCAAGCTACATGCACATGCACACACACCAATTAGCCACTTACATGTACAATTAGTTAATTTTTAGGATTGACACTCCCTAATGTGTTAAAACCAAATGAATAGCTTGTTTCATGGTATTTTCACTTGTCTATCCAGTATGAGTCTTACAAGGTCTGATTTAATTTACTATCTGTGTATTGCCCAGCTTGGTCTCAACGTGTAAAGTCATGGATGATTAAATTTATTAGCAGTTTGTTAAACTTATAATGCAGACCCTTGAAAGTAACTGTCTCCATAGAAGTAGACGAGTTCATTTTGAACCCCTCCAGTATAAATGGAGCTTGCAGTAAATGGGGAAAATTTCCTTTTTAATTGGAAACTCAAAAAACTAAAACATTGCAGAATTTAATTCGATATTTGTGCTGTTTGTTACCAGAAGAAGTAGGATAACTGTCTGGATATGCTTTCTAATCTTACTGAATGAAATTTCTGAGTACAGTAGAACCTCCAAAGTTGACCACCTCCCTATGTCGACCACATTTTAACTGATCATAAGAGCACCACATTAACTCAACGGAAGGTGACCTCTGCATGTTGACCACCTACACCTCTGTATGCTGTAATGTGACCATTTGGACTATGACACACAATAGTAATTTACTCTCTGTATGTTGACCAGCATGTTTTCAACATGTAAAGTCATGGATGACTAAATTTATTGGCTGCTTGCAAAACTTATCCTGTACACCCCTAAACAGTAACTGTTTCTATAGATGTACAAGAGTTCGTTTTGAACCCCTTCAGTACCCCTACTGTACTGAACGTGTACATGTAATTGCTGGATACATTTGCACTACATTAGCAATATGATAAATTTTTAAGAAAAATTTCAAGGAAAACATACCTAAAATGCATTATTTCTGGTAGTTTTTCAAACAATTGTGGTAAAATACATCATTGGGGTGAGAGATCCAGTTTTAAATAAAAATTTCGCCTATATGGCGTTTCCTTATCATTGTTGCTAAATAGGCTACTGTTTTAATGCAATTGTGGCATACATTTAATTATAAAAATATATTTGTTGAACCTAGATAAATTTTGATATGACCCTGGAAAACATGGAAAACTCTGGAAATTTCGTTCTGAATTGTCACTATGCAATTTCCTTATTTATATATTTGTCAATTTTTTCACAACAACTGGAAGATTCATGTAACTGTTGCTATTCTCTTGCGTTTTGCAACTACATTGGCACACAAAAGTTCAATATGAACCCAGTATTTATCAGAAATAAAATATTATGATATAGGCAGGTGCACAAAACAGGTTCAAATGTGCCCTTTTCTTTGAAGGTGGGGAGGAAAACATCATAAAAAATTCATATACAGTAGAACCTCCAAAATTGACCAGCTCCCTATATTTACCTAGTTTCCATGCGGACTTAAAGTGAATTTAGATTAAATCTACTTTAATAGCGCCAAGCATGATTGCGTTGCAATGGCCGTACTTACAATTTGTCACCTAGTGGTTAAAAGCTGCAACTCAACCAGAATATAGGGCGATAGGGCGTGGTCTATCTGGCTTCGCTAAAACCCGATACAACAATTCTTCATTACTCTAGCGCAAAAAATGGCGTATGATCCGAAACTAGTGTTTAGATTTCAAATGTTCGTTTCGAAAAAAAACACACCAAGGAATCCACGCACGTGCTCTCAGGAGTTCAACAACAAAGGTGACGTCACCACCTTTTGGGTAAATTGAGAAACTGTGTGAAAATGGGACAAATCTGGTTTTAGAGTCAACTGAATGTGGTGCTCAGTTTGAGCCTGACCTGTCAAGTGTCCCCATGACAGAATCGATTTTGTTAAAATGGATTTTAAATTTTTATTTAGCTAAAACCACCCCTTGCCCCTGCTCAAACTAAATCCGTAAAATCAACTTTATGTAAGCAAAACGCGTTTCCATACACATTATTTTCTTGTTTAAAATGCAACTTAACTCTGCATGGAAACTAGGTAATTTTAGCTGATCGGCGATCACCAATGGAAGGCGACCTCGGCATGTTGACCACCTGCACCTCTGTATGTTGTAATTTGACCACTTGGACCCATGACACACTATAGTAATTTACTCTCTGTATGTTGACCAGCATGTTTTCAACATGTAAAGTCATGGATGATAAAATTTATTGGCTGCTTGCAAAACTTATACTGTACACCTCTAACCAGAAACTGTCTCTATAGATGTTGACCAGGTTGCGACAGTCCCTTGGGTGGTCAACCTACAGAGGTTCTACTGAAAATCCATTTCCCTGACCATAGGCCTACAATGTTATTTACAATTCCAGGTTTTCCCGCCAACTTGATTTGGGGACTATGATGCAGCATGAAAAGCCAGCACACGAAGGGAAATAGTTTACCCTAAAGGGATTTGAAATCATTTAGAAAACATAACCATTACCGTAACTTTATTTCAATTCTGGCAAATTTAGCTACTTTACCGTATACTGGTACATTAAAGCATGGTTGCATTTAGGCCTACCTTATTCAATTCGAAGTAGACGCTATGGGTTTTCGAACTGTCTTCTGTGTAGCATCTAGCGTCAGCTTGTGGCGATTAGCGTAGTAATTACGCCAGATTTAATTACCGACATGTATTTTAAAAGTTAAACCACATACGCTTTGTTTATACGAACTTTTGAAAACATCGAACACATCCATGATGGAAGGAAGGACCAAGATGGAACATCAACTGTGTAGCGACACTTCATTGAGTCACAGTGCACCGGAAGTCTCATAGGCTTCGCTTCATGAATGGATTGCAGCGAGCCAGACTTACGGGCGCCATTATGATAAGAAAAATCCAGCGAGTGTCATCATGCCTTCAGCTGATTTATCATTCAGAAAAATTGAAGCTTCGGCAGCCATCTTGCTAGTCACGAAGGGCGCATATCGCATTTGACAGCATGTAAACCGGTACAGCTTAACTCACGTAAAACTATGCTCTCATCCTTCCCGTGAAGAGCGTGTGCAATGAACGTATCGTTTTTAAGTTATTAGGTTGATCGTCGAAATTAATTTGGCCAAAACCGTGTAAAAATCTGATCGTGACGTCACGAACGAAGCTCCGCCACCTAGCGGTCAGATCTGGAACTATTCCGGTGAAATTAAAAAATTTGATTCTAACTCATGTTCTCTGGCATTCTACTCGTAAAATGCATTCTATGGATTCAGTGAATGTCTAGCGTGACGTTTCCCAACCTTGACCACGCATCTCTGGAGCCGGGAATGTTCACTGGCAAAGAAATCTACTCGTTTGGAGCGTGAAAACCGACTGAAAATCCATGGTCAAGTAATCAATTCAACTGTCTTCTGGAAAAACTGTCAATTTTTGCTAAAAATGGCAAGTGCGAAACCTGGAATCCGACATTTGTACACTCAGCAGGTAATATGAGTTCGAAATGCAGCCTGCAAAATGCACAGTACGAAAAATGCGGAGGTTTTGTAACCATTGCCATAAGGGGGTGTTGACATTACATGCACTGTCCGAAAGTTCACAAGACAGTGCTTGTAATGACGCTATCACGGGTAACTGCCTTGACCTCCAATACCAGCAGCACGGTAACCTACAGAGTGTCTGCTGGATTTGGTATTGCAAATTCCATGTCCTTCAATTACTTTTTCATGTTGACATGCATTGCATGCACTGTCCGACAGCTCACAAGACAGTGCTTGTAATGGATGCTATCACGAGTAACTGCCTTGACCTCCATTTCCAACAGCACGGTAGCCTACATAGTGTCTGCTGGATTTAGCATTGATTTTTTTGCTATTTCCTATATTTTTGAGGGGTTCCTATATAGTCTGTATATGAAAAATTTCTAGAAATGTCTTTAAAATGTTAGTATTTACACACATACAATTTTAAAAAACAAGAAATCTGAAATCCACCATTTGTAGCTTAGTTTTCGTAAAAAGTGCTATTTAAAAAAATTGCCTATGACATTCTCTTGAATATTAACATTCCTAAGAATATCTTTAAAAATGCATTATGGCTAATTTTTTTTTTATAAATTTGGCCTACGGCGTTCTCTCATGGTTAATATTTACATTAGTTTTTCTAGTTTTTTAAAAAAAATTTGCCTCCTAAAATTAAGTTGGTTGTGGCAAAGTTTGAGAACCGCTGTATATTTAGTTCATGAAAATTTTAATTTCTTTGTGAAATATTTGGTGAAAATTTAGAAAAAAAATAGATATTTGCATATGAAGGAATGTGAATAAAAGTCATATTTGCATGTGAAAAAATGTTAAAAATTGCATACCAACTGGCCACATGCCTTTGAGAAATTACAATTAAAAAGTAGGAAACGCTCTAAACTGCATTTATTTACTGATTTTTTTAGAAAAAAAAATTCCTATATTTTTTTTTTATTTTCACTATATTTCCTATATAATTCGACCTCCGTACTGCTTAATTTACAGCCTGGCACTGTCTGACAGCTCGCAAGACAGTGTCCTGTATGATGCTATCACGAATAACTGCCTTGACCGCCATTTCCAACAGCACAGTAGCCTACAGAATGTCTGCTGGATTTGGTATTGGAAATTCCATGACTATTCAATGACTTTTTCATGACTTCACAACATTTTCAAAGCAAGAATAGTGATTTGCAGACATCCCCTATCGTAGTGATGACATGATCATTGGCCAAAAAACGTCATACTCTAAATTGCTAGTGAAAATGAATTTGTGAATCAATTAATGGCAAAAATTTCATGAACCTATTGTAAATGTCATGACTTTCCCATGACCAGTATTTCGTTTCATAATTTTGCCATTATTTCCAAGACCGGTAGACACCGTTACTCTCTGCCACCTGATGCAGACACCACCCGAGCAAACCAATCAGAACATGCCTGCAAATTCCAAATTTCATGACTTTTCCATGACCCAAGTTTACTTATAGTTTAATTGAATTGGTTTTTTTAATGGTTCGATGCTGCAGTGTCGTTTAAGGCACATGCGCAGCGTTTGCGCACGCAACGTGATTGTGCGACCCTTAGTCGAGACCTCTGATGCTGCCCTGATGCTTGGGTTTTACTTCACTTTACATGCTGAGCAGTCTACAGAAGCCTTCTACACCAGCGAGACCATCTACGACATTACGGTCAGTATTCTTGAATTTTCACTAATATAGATGTGGAGTTTCGTACAAGTAATTTTTGTTCTTTTCAGAACCTGAATTGGAAAAGCTTCAATTGGTCGCAGTTCAGCGAAACCACGGACCTTTCATTGCCATGTATCTTTTCGAATGCCAATTAGGCCAGGGTTCACCAATCTGAAAAATCAGGGAAAATGAAAATGATCAGGGAAAATGCCACTTTATGTTGATGAGTCAGGGCAATTCAATTCAACTCTGTACCCTACTATCAGTAACTGAATACCGTGTGGTATGGCGGTGTACTCCATCAACCCAATTTAATCGGCAATTACCGCCGCATTAGGGTGAATACAACCACCATCATTGTAAAATTGAATTTCTTGAAGCTTAAGGCTGTCTTTTGGAAGAGAATTCCAACGTCTGA
>JAQGAF010004973.1:0-13054 GCA_034687865.1 Kryphioiulus occultus | reverse complement strand
AGTTAGCTTCAAACTACCCTATAGTTAGCTTCAAACTACCCTATAGTTAGCTTCAAACTATCCTATAGTTAGCTTCAAACTACCCTATAGTTAGCTTCAAACTATCCTAATCATATTGTCCAAGGTGATCATCAGATTTTCATCAGAAATGGCAGACCATAGAAACAACACCATAGAATATTTTGTCACATTTCGAGAAATTTCCAACCAAAATGAACGTGCACAGTAATTTGGGTTAATGCAACTCCCTTGGCTATTGCATGATTTTATTCTCGCCTCATTAAGTGCTCGTCTGTTTGCTGGAGATAACCGCATTAAACAATCAACTGGCTGTTTTCATTTGCTCGTTCGTGCAGACTAAACGGATTCGAGTGGTTGTAGTTAATCACGTCAGCCGTTACAAATAATCCAGCGATCAGCTGCCCATCATCGCACTTGGCATCACCAGTTGTGTTTACGAGACACGATAATAAATAATAGACGAGACGCTCGCCTTTATTATGCCTCATTGGTCTCAAATGAGACACAGATAAAGTAACACGAACGCGGATCATTATATTTTTACATAAATTTACTTCCTGAATGCGGAAATTTGAATATCAACATATCATTGCCCGCTGTGAAAAATTGCTCGTTGTGTTCATTTAGATGCCTCGTTATACTTCGAGCTACCAATTACAACAGCATTTGAGTCTGAGCAGCCATTGGATGCAACGTGACGTACATTAATTTCTCATGCGTGAAGTTGGAATTATGCGAGTCACCAGAATTTTGATAAATAAACAATAGTTTCCAACTTATGAATCAGGTTATCATTGTTCTGAAATGAATAGCCCAAGGTTTAAACTTCTCACTTTAGACTATTCGTAATGAAAGATGCAATGTACAGGGTGATGGTAAAGTCCTACCTTCGTACAAAAATTAATAAAATAACGTAGAGTTACAAGAAACATATTTTGAAATAAGGCAGTACTAAAGTTTTTTAATTCAAGTATAAGGTTTCCAGGAGGCCAGCAGGCGGCGCTGTAACAATCTCAAGAACAATCTCAGACGATTTTCGACAATATGGAAATCTTTTTATACATTTACATGATGAGCTTTTCCCAGCATAGACGCCATTTTCGATTCTACAAAGTGCAGCGCCACCTGCTGGCACCCCACGTAAGACCAATTTCAAGCAGAGAATTACTGGGGACTTTTACATCCAAATGCATGTGAAGTTACACTCAATGCATATTTAGCTCACAGGGAATTATGCCAGCCATTTTGGATAGCAGCTCCAACAAATCCTTTTGATGAATGTCGTGCCATGAGGTCCAGACAAACTACTGAAGCATGTATCACACTAAGGTAGTCGTGCTTAAAACCGCTTAAGATTTTCTCTTCAAAGCTGTTTTTCTTCAACAACTTCATGCATTTGCATAATTTATTCCACCATCTGAGTTTTCAAGAAATAAAATACCTCTTGCATTTACTCGCCATCCTACTCTAGCAGGCTTATTTATACGGTGAACATATTGATGTCATGGAGAAACCAGTAAATCAAATCGATTTTTTTTCTACCACTGAGCCGAGATTTTTAATATAATAAAATGCTTTTTGTCCGAATAACGGCTGTTAGCGAGAAACGGGAAACGGGATTTGGAGGGTTGTATGAATTATTCAACGTTGAATTCATACTCTATCCATGCACGTGCAGCGTCGCTATTTACAAAGCTTTGAATACATGTAGAAACGTTTGTGTTTAAGCCCCATATTTAAATGTTTTAAAAGCACTACTTTTAACAACAAGTACTATATGTGCGCCCCTCTCAATGCTTTTGATCACCTTCGCTACCAATGGAATGGCTAAAAATTGCTTTATCCGAAAACACCGTGGGTATAAAATGGCACAAACTATTACCAATGTCGTAAACACATTAAAAAAAGATTGGTCTTATAAATTCTCATCAGCCATTTTCTCAGTTAAAGAAATAAGATATTCCGATATGCCAAATTGTGCCTATTATTGAGGCCGAAGCTATTCAGAAATAATATTAGTACCATCAAAAGAGATCATGTAATGAAACTTAATGAACTAAACTTTCAGGGAAACATTTTTCTGAGCCCCCTCTCTGCACATCACCAGCATGTATTCATGCAGGTAAGCTAACACAATTTTTTCCTACGCATTTCTTTTTAATTTCATTTCAAAATGTCTGAGAATAGAGATTTAATAGCATAAAATACGCACGCTCGTATTATAATAGTACTTTGCGTAGTATACTGAATATTTTTTTTCAAATTTCCTCTCCCAGCTTCCCAAATTCTCCAGAAATTGGATCGGTCTGTCGACCCCTGCCAAGATTTTTATATGTTTACGTGTGGAGGATTTCTTTCTAACAACGTGGTTCCAGATGACGAACTAATGAAATCGACCTTACAAATTATACAAGAAGAAGTCTATAAAATAGTTAAAAGTAAGTTTTTACGAAGAGAGCATTTCAATTTTCGCGAGCTAATTAATGCAGAAGCTCATTTGGCAAGCGTTATTAATTACAACTGAAAGCATGTACAGAGTGTTTAATTTGGTTGGCAGCAATGAATTACATAAGGTAGTTCCACTCTTAAATATTGCGATAACGTGTATTGGAATTGTTAAAATGTGTACTACTACAGTAAGGCGAATTTTTCAAAACCAAAACATATGTATGCTTTATTGGGTAACATACGGCTCGTAAACAGAAAATAGAAAATATTTAAGGATGATTTTCATACAATTGCAGAATTAATAGAAGATCCTTTCTACCCTAATCACACATCATCAATCATGAAAGCCAAAAAACTTTACCATTCATGTCTACACGAAAGTGAGTATATCCAAATCGCGAAAGCATCAAGATCGTGAACACGGAATTCTTCTAAGTTGAACGTTTCGGAAACTTTCAGATTGGACAGTGGAGGCTGACGGACGTGACGCAGTGACTGCTTTTTTGGAATCGGTTGACCTGGGAGAGTGGCCAATCCTGAATAGCCGCTGGAGTGACTCTGCTTTTAGTTTGGAGAAAACTTTAGCCATCCTCATCATTTATCAAGTGCAGCCATTTATTGACCCATTCGTATCGACGGATGACAAAAACACCACCGTGTATATATTACAGGTGAATCGTCTTACATTTTCATAAATACAATGACAAATTGCCTTAAAAGTGAGCCTTACTGACCTTCCAAAAATAAGTTTTCGACCAGTATATTAAGTGCCATTGAATAGAAAAGGAATGAATGCTCAAATTTAACAGGCGTGCTTAGTTTCTTGGGCATGAAAATCCAAAATTTAAGGTTAATTCAAACGTACGGTTTAGGGGTGGGCCCCGTTTATCCACACAGCTACAGTGTTACCACTTTCTTATCTACATCGGAAAAAAATCAAGGCTTAATCCCCAAAATTTTAAAGTTAATCTTGACGACGTACATATAGGTGAAACTTTTAGAAAATCTGGCTAACAAATGATGTATTTTAGCCCACAATTCCATAAAACAATTAGCCATATTTTTAATTACGGTAATGTCGAAGATGACATTTTCAGAAGAATTTAAAATTCTGGATTTTAGCCGAAAATTTAATAAGATAATGACTTAGGTTATATTAGTAACCCCTGGATCCTTCTAGGCTGCTATTTGCCATATATCAAAATGTGCCGCACTAGTGACCAACAATACCTTTTACCATTAATTAGTATAGGTACATTTAATTAAAAATCGTATGGCACTTCATTTACTTGCTTAGAAAGCATACATTATTATAAATCTAAATTAATTTCGATTTACTAAAGTTGCATCCTACAGGTTGTAAAAACATGGTTACTGTGCTATTTTATTGCGTGGTGTTTAATTATAAATATCAGTCGATTATTTTTTAAACAGTTAAAACACTTCGCCTCCAGTTTTAGATGCACTAACTGACCTAAACTAAACAAGTGTTTCTTAAGAACCAAAATCCTTTAAAAAACTGAAGCACTTGTACGGACACTCGCATTACTCGAATAACTGTTCATTTGATAAGCTACAGTACTACCAGGCAACTTATTGCGTGGCAACAGGCAGTCGATTAAAGGAAGCAAAAAGTAGACAGACTAAATAGCTCGGTTGGAGGATCAATGGTGAACCGCACGAACCCTTATAATCAGAGCATCATGTACGAGAGCTTGTAGCTACCATGTAGCTATTCAAAGCACAACTTTAATAACCATAGTAGTAATTTCATATCATGGGGATGGAAATGCCTATAGACATCGCACGTGCCCACGTAACGTTAACTTTCAAGGTTAAAAGTAAGCAATCACAGAGCTCAATTCTCTATCATGGTTCCGCTTCATGAACGAGAATCGAAGTGGAAAATTGCCGCAGATTGCCATCGTAATGAGACTTTTATGATCTTTGAGAGAGACGATGAAGAGAGTCGTGTTTTAGCTATAACCATTACCGTAGGGCAACGGAATGACAAGATGAACTCGGTGAACTTCTAATATGATGCAGCATTAGAATGACGCTCGTAAAAGCTGAAAAGGGATGCTGCTTAGGGACACTAACATCCACTTAAATGAAAAGACACGGCTTCTAGAATGTCGAAACAGCTTGCTAGGAAGCTAAATAGTAAATACTGTACGTTGCCTGGGTACTGACAAACTGAGCTACCCTATTACGAGGATACAAAAATCGTCCTGGCCTAGGCTGTTATGTAATAGCCCCACATAAAATGCTTTTCAATTAGTTTCTCCCGACAAAGGTCATTTCTGCGCGTGCTCTGAACATAACGTTACCTTCCACGTGCAAATGACATTGGCAAATATACCTCGGACACATTGTACTAAAAACCAGTTTTAAAAACCGAATTCGGTAATAATTCGCCTTAATTTACCATGTTGGTATTAGTGGCGAGCAGATTGCATGCACGGTAATTATTTGTTTCTGCAGTGCATTGTTGGGGCAGACTCGTTCATACAGGGTGTTTCCAGTTGTCGTAGCGTAGTTCTAACGTAGTTCTAACAGAATGGCTACGGAAAATTACAACAAAGAAAAATAATCAATGGTTAGAAATTTGTAAAATTATGCGCTCCTCCCGGGGGAAAAATTAAATATTAGCCAAATGTGTCGTAGACCGGTTTACCACGATACCAAATGGAATTTTAGCAGCAATAAAATGACACCGCCATATTCAGAAATTAAACCACGTTGAAACAAGACAATTTAATTTCTTTAGAATGCATTTCGCATGAAAACGTAACAACAAGTGACAATGTAACAATAAGTCTGACTTTTTTTTGGAAAATGAGTTATTGAATGTTTTTTGTGCAAAAAGCATGTGGTTGTGACGATTAAAGCGCGATGTTGGTGTTTAAAACGATGGTCCTTCGGGGTTTTTCCGGTATTCTCGAGATTTGATAATTCGGAAGCACCCTGTATTATAGATTAGGTGGAGCTTCCACCTTGCGTTTCAAAAGCTTTAGGTTCAATTTCCAGGTCAACATCCTGCACGAGAAATTTGACGAGCTCCTCCAAGCAGTTGGCATGTGAGACTGATGAAAATTCTGTGAACGTTAATAATTTAACCGCAGTTGGAAATATGATGACAAAGCTTGTCTTTCTTGAGGGAACTGCTAAATCCCTAACGAACCCCTAGAGTCTGAGAAAGCTTGTTTGGTACAATGGCATGGGGAGTGATAAAAAACTTTTTAGAGATTTCGATTCTTCTACATGTACATTAATGACCTAAATCACATTAGTTGAGTTGAAATCAAAGAAATTAGCAGGAGAAAATAAAGCTGCTGTAGATACTTTTTTGCAGTTTTACAGAGGTGGACCTGCCCTGGAGCGTGACTTTTACTTGAACGAGAGCCATCCCACCTACGTCAAGTACATGGATAGCTATTTCAAGTTGATGGTGGAGACTGTGAAGCAAATGGGGGTCCCTGAAGAAACTGCGAGAAAGGAGCTCAAAGAGGTCATGAACTTTGAGAAAGCCTTGGCTAATGTAAGTCAGAAGATTCGATATTCAATTAGCACGTTTAAAAAAATTAATCTTGCTCAAAAGATCTTAATCTCAGCCGACTTAAGTGAAATACTAACATTATTGGATGCGAAACTTGCGTAACTGTAGTTTGAATCTACAAAAAACATTTCTAATAGTTTATAATTTGTTTCATGCAGCTGACTCATGTCAAGTGGCATAAAAGCGACAGCAACGACACTCTTTCCTACGACGACAAACTGACACCAGCGCAGCTTCGACAGCAAATACCGCAGGTAAGAAACATGTTTTTTTTTATAAAACACGAAATTTGATAATACGGAAACAGCTGTTGCAGTTTTTATATTAAACAATTTTAATGAAAAGTGTCTGAACGTGCGAGCATTTAAAGTACATGCGAGCGTATACGGTACGCGTATTACCAAACCATGTAAGATCCAAGCTTTGATTTCAAATTTTATACTCAGTTTAGAAAAGCTACGTGAAAGCTCAGTATTTTGTTAAATACTCCAGCATGTTACAAGTAAGGAAAAGAACCCATGGCACCCCGCCAACAGTCTGCATAACTACTGTACTGTGCACGGAAGCTAGTAGAGATTGCCTACTTTCAGGGGCTAATGTAAGCAAATATCAACAAAGTTAATCTGGATGTTTTAAAATTGTAAATTATGCACATTCCAAAACATTTTCGTTGCCACGAAAGCTTAATTTATAATTGGGCATTAGGATTTACCTCGTCGTTATTGAGATTATCCATCAGATGGGGTCGTGACTGATATACAGTAGGGGTTCTGGGGAAGTGCCAACACGACCATGTTTCCAAACTGCAGCTTAGGGAACGATTTTCATTTCAGTGCATGAAAACTAATGAAAACGAATGATTTTCCAGATGAAAAACGTCGCCAAAATAGGCCGCAAATCGGTAGAGACCACACCCACGGCCTAAATTGAATTTAATGAGAAAAGATAACCCTGATTCAGTGGCGTTTATTTCTTCAACTTGTTACAGATAGCTAGTTCTGCCTGTTTGCCTCCACAATCATTTTTCCCCAGCACACTTAAATATTCCGCTTTTCACGTCATTAACGCCTTCCCCCTACCAGGCAATGTACAGTACTCTCGAATATCGCAAAAAAAAAACACGTGAGACATAAAACAACGAATTGCGCAAAACACCGAATGAGGGGTCTGAATAATAGATGCAAATGCATAACAGATTTACAAATAAATATTTATGACCCTCATAACTTATGTATGACCAAAAATGCTCTAGAGATTTACGATAAATGGAGTCGAAAACATGTTGAGAGAAAATGGAAGAGAAATAATGATAGCGAAATAAACAGCGGGTATAAAAGTAGCACTTTTGAAAAATAACCAAAAAAAAATATATATGGTATATTGAAACAGCAGACTTTTAATAACCTGTAAAAGTTACTTTTCATATTACTACTCATCATAAACGCATCACGTATAGCGGAATTTTTCAATTAAGGCAAACGCTCAGGATTGAATTTTCAATTAAGTCTGATTCGGAAGCAAATGCGATGGGTACCAGATTTCAAGCGAATTGCTTGCCTTAGGTGATCTTTGCACATTCGATTGAGCTGTCAGTTCATTTCTCTCAGGGATAACTCCAGTATTACAGTACATCCATACGTGGCATAGACAAAGTATCCAATTATAAGCTTACTGCAATTTATACAGTTGGGAAATCCCAAATTTCCTACTCTCCCCTAACAATCTGATTAACAACATGTATACATGCATGTGGGGCAAACACATGGACTACTCAGAAACTAAGTGGCAGGTTTAGCCCTGGATTACACCGAAAAGCATTATAGACGTGGCTGTTGAGTCAATGTTAGTACTAAAAAATCACGATTCGACTTTAATCATAGAACTACCCTGTGTATATTTTTAACAAATAGACCCCTATATATGCGTCCCTGGATTTCCATGAGAGATCTTCAAAATGGAATTAATTAGATTACAGAAATTTTTTAACAGCTTCTTGCTTATGCAAGAAAATTACTTTATAAATCATGTACATGTATTGAGAGTGTAAGGTTCTGCAGCAGCGATCTTTGAATAATACAGTCCAACCCTTATTACAAAAATTCATTCTGAAAAAAAAAGCTAGCGTTACAAGGAACACGTCTTGGAAAACGTCGGAAGAGCTATAGTTTTAATTTCATTAGGGTAGGAATTCATGATCGTAGCTGTGCATGCAAGTCATGTTTTCTATAACGTTGACTTGAACATTAATTTAGGTTAAAAGAATAAAAATACATCGAAAAAGAATGTCGTTGTATACCACATTGAGGATCCATAATCAACGATTTGGATGGGATTAACATTTGCAATAGTAACTTATACGAACAATGAAAGATACCGACTTAAAAACCACTCAATGGTCGATTAATAATTTGATAAAACAGTATGTTAACGTTGATATATGCGCACTGGGCCTACCCTAACCTGGATCCTTGAAAACAGGACAAAATGCTTCACAAAAACTGCCACTTTATCGATCTTCAGTAATACTTAAACGGAGCTGTTTAAGCAGACATAAGCGTGATCTGTTTCGCTGGATTTCATAAATCCTACACAATTCTTTCGCATATAGGCCTAAGACCTAAAACCCGTCGTCGTAGAGCGATACCTTTTGTGGATTTCTTGGCAAATGCACTGGAGCTTTTCGATTTTGACTTATGCTAACAACTCAAGCACATACAGCGTTCCCACTGCTGCGCATCTAAAAATTCACGCATGCTTTCATGCATTTACTTTAAATCTTCCATTAGCAACATACGAGTTGGAAATAAGTGCAACGCAGAAAAATTGCGTCTGTCGCATATGCACAATTAACGTGACTTTGTCTGTGTATAATAATTATATCATTGCAGCTTCGTTGTAACGAAAGCAGTCATTAGCGCTTCAGAAGCCTCAGAAGCCTAATTCATGAAAACTCTTTATACATCAAACTGAAACATTATACACGTACTGTACGGTATAAGCCTGCAATACGATAAGACTCGCGCATGAAACGAAATGTAAATAGGATATCATATTTTACGTATTTCAGAGAAGCAACTAATTTTATCGTTTTTTATACGGCACCATGTCTCCGAAATGCTTAGTCATTAGATTTCTTACAACTCCGCCATAATTCCGCCTTGCAATTTATGTCACCCTTGCTATAAATTACTTTATAGATGAGTTTCAAAGAAAGCAAGCGCATCAAATTCGAATAAATCTTGCTTTCGAAATAGAGATGGTGGAATATACTCGAGATGGAATGAAACTGTTCTATTTCATTAATGTCTTATACAGACTATTTCTGAATGTGTTTCAGCAATAGACAGCGATATTTTTGCAATGAGTCATATTTGCCCGCCTCCTACATATACAGTATAATATTATACAGGGTGAGGCATATGTCTGGGCATCACGAATATTTTCAAAATGGCAACCACTATAGATTAAACCTGCTTTCACAGTTGACTGGTGAAGTGAGGATTCCGGAAAGCATAGTGTTCGTGACATTGCACGTTACATACGATTTCGGTGCGTACTGATCTACAATTGTAACCGTTAATAATAGGACAAAAAAAGTTCAATTAAAAGGGTGTAGAGCGTCGCACAGTTCATTTTCTCAGTATAAACCCTGCATTGCAAGAACGCATTGCAGGAAAGCTCGCTGAGGCATATTGGAGACTATTTCACATCATACACAATTAATATTCACAGAATGTCCAAATAAATAAAACGGACGCATTGTTTGTTCATAGATTGGACTTTTTGTCCTATCTTTAACGGTTCAAGTTTTAGATTAGCAAGCACCAAGAAAGTGACGTGCAATGTCGAGATGTCTCATCCTGTAAAGCTGAGTTTGGTCTAAGCCCAATGATCTGATCCGTCTGAAACAAAATATGATTTTTTTTCCATTTCAACGGAATGCAATCCTGATACAAAATTTCAGCAGCTAACATTCAATAAGGAATTCATATTCTTTGAAAAACGTCCGCCTTGGTATAACCCTCCGAAAATCCAATAGAAATTTCGAGAAAATCCTATATCTTCGAGATAACGAGATTACTTATCGAACAAATGCTCGCCCTTGAGCAGAAATCTTAGAAATTGAATAATACTTTAAAGATGATAAGCGAGGAGACGACGAGAAGCTATCTTTTCCGCACCTTGCATTTCGCATTTCCTGTTGAAGATGAATGTGGCGACGTTCGTTGGGACCTCGAAGACGTTTCCGCTTTATTTAGTCCGCTGTTAGGGGTAAACATGTGAAGCGTGTCTCGTAAACAAATTGATTTCACTAGTAGGGCCATCATATATTATTTAGCCCAGAGAAATAAATCTCACGACACCCCGAGGAAATTTCCAGTTGCTGCTGCAGATATAGAAAGAATGAGAAGCAAATCTATGGCCCTTCCATGAAAAACATGGTCGCCTAGGGTTTTCAACGGCAACAATTCAGAGAACTTGTCTCGACGCATTATACATGTATCTTTCTCATAAGTGAGGCATTGCATTTTAGGAGGATAGAGATACCAGAGGGAAAACTATAGTACGAAGATGACGGTCATGAAATTTGGCGTAACAGATAAAATCCCCAGGTTTAAATACGTTTCGACTTGACTATACAAAAACTGTCTTTTTTTTAATATTCTTTCGTCTATTGCACATATCTCAATTTGGCTGTTTTCACAATCAGTGTGGGAGCAACGTTTTTGGTTATTCCAGAAATAACCCCTAAAAAAACAAAAAACGAAGGCCTATGTCATACTGCGGCGTATTTAACAAATCGATAGAACTATCTCCGTTTCGAGACAGATTAAAACTTTCTGTTAATGGATCTAGGACCACCAGGGGGCTCGTAATCCTAAGAGCTGAAAGTACTTGGCTTCAAATTTCTTTCACAAAGCGATCGGCCGCTGGATAAATACTAGAGTTTCATGCTGAAAATAATCGCATATTTCTTCGTCCTAAGATTCTCAAACGATGATCATATAGATGGTAGTTGATGAAACTAGAAAATCCAACTATAGTGCACGTGCGCAAATTGGAATTCTGAAGCCATCGATTTCGAGCCTAAATTTATGTATTTTATAGTAACTATTATACATGTCCTTTTCTAGTTAAGTTTTTTTAAATAATGGTGTATTTATACTTAAAACAGTTAACTGTTACACATGATAGGACTATTTCATCCAATTTTTTAGAGGTGCTATATGCTCATGCAGTAGTAGAAAAGTAGAGGGCAGAGTGAAATTGCTCACTCTTAACCTGATTCGTACTATACAGTATACAAGTATGGCTATTTATTAAGGAGTAAGGGGGTTGGCCAAATGCAGCATCCTAGCCGTTTCACAAAAGTTTTGGGAAAAAAAAAAATTATTTGTCAGCGACGATTTTTTTCATTTAATTCGCTTTACTAAGAAAGCCCCAGCAAATTTATGTCAGTGATTACCTCACCATTTAGAGATGGGAACTGGAAATGATGACAAATGATGCAAAAGAGTAGTCCCAGCGGGTCCGAGAAATGCAAAAAAGTTATAAATATTTGAACGTCCCTTTCCATGGTGGAAAGATAAGAGTCAAGAAAGTCTTCAAAGGAGAAGTCCTGCCACCTGTCATTAATTCGTCCAATTAAAGAGGCAGATTTTTCTTTGCAGTTTGACTGGCCTTACATTTTGAAGTACGTCTTCGAAAACCTCAATTTCGAAATCGACGAGCAAAACCTTCCGCTGATCATCCACAGCAAAAACTACCTGTTTGATCTCATTGCCATGCTGGGCAACACCCCCAAGCGGTGAGTTTGGCATGCACTAAATTAATTACTTGATATTTTATGAACAGCCCTATAATGCAGTTAACAGAGTTCGAGGATATGTTCATACCTGTGGTTGTTCATAATGTCAAACATTGTTTGTCTCTCTGTCCAAGTCAATTCTCTGAAGAACTAATGTAGCATGATGCTTGCAGAGTTATCGCCAATTATTTAACCTGGCGTTTCGTGCTCAAATACATGCCCTACCTGAATCAAAGATTCAGTCGAATATATTCGGAATTTCGTCGTGAAGTGCCCGACCCCACAGAGTCCACTCGTACGTACTTTAGCCGTTGGAAGGAATGCGTGGCCATTGCCAACGAAGGCTTTGGCATGGCGCTAGGAGCGCTCTATGCCGACGCCTACTTCTCAGAGAGCATGGAAAACGAGGTAAAAAATCTCATTAAAAATAGATGCCTTGTTTTCGGGATTTCTCAGCTGATAGTTTCTGGCTCATTGCAGATCCATGACTTAGTGAAGGAGTTGAAAGAGGCGTTCATCACCATTTTGCCAAACCAAGACTGGTTGGATGAGGACACGAAGGAAGCGTGCAAAGAGAAAGTCAGTGGCTGATTTTGGACTTTTGATTCGTTTACCAGGTTTTAGCGAAAACGAAAGTTTTTCTTAATTTTTGTAGATCGACAATATGGGGGAAAAGATCGGCTACCCCAAATACATTTTAGATCCCAAATCGCTGGAAAATGAATACGATGGGGTAGATACTAATCTTCTAATGACGCTCAGCACGTTATCATCAACAGTTGTTCGATGTCACACACTTATGCAATGGTTCTTGTTCATTTTAGTTGGAAATTCAGGATGGCCATCTGTTAAGCAACATCCTTCGCATAAAGCGTTTCGAAGTGCAAAAAGAGTTAAAGAAACTGCAGAGACCAGTCAACAAAGAAAAGTATGAAAAATCACGGAACTCGTTTAATGAAACTAAAACTGGTATTAGTAGGGTATGTGTACACCTCCCTAAACAGTGGGCTTCATCTTACACCACGTAAGCTTGGATGGGCAGCTTGAACATTTTTCTGTTTTTTCTAACCTAATCTAACCTCACCTATAACCGATAGGCATACATCAGGCCAAGTAAGGTTAAGTTAGGTTAAGTTAGGTTAGGTTAAATTTGCAAGTTGTCCCGCAAAGCCTTTGAGCTGTTAGGAGAAGCTTACTTTTGCGTGGTGTGCCCACAT
>JAQGAF010004972.1:0-13056 GCA_034687865.1 Kryphioiulus occultus | reverse complement strand
ACAAAAACAGCTGGATATTTTAACCGAAAGTAAACAAATTAACTGTTACGTCACCTATTTCCCTGTGGAAATAAATCAAATTAAAGCACTTATGGTATTCGATTCAGGTGCTACTGAGACATTGATTTGCCCTACCCTACTAGAGAAGGTTCAAAAGAAAGGAAGTAAGGTCGAAATATTAAAGGAAAAAATTAAGGCAAAAACTGTCTCTGGAGATCCTTTTATCGTAACGCAACGAGTGGCCGTGACAATGCTGATGGGAACATTACCTGTTCGAACTTACATGTATGTAAGCCCTGTGCCCCTACCAGATAAATGCGAAGTGTTGTTGGGCAAGGATTTAATTTTTCTCCTGCAACTTATACATCTACCTGTTCGAGATCGTGTAGTTTCTATGAAATATCCCATCACGATACATGCGGCACTCTCAGTGGATCCCTATAAGCAAGCACACTCTTTCGGACTTTTAGCAAAACGAAAACTTTTGTCTGAAGACCAACATCTGATAGAGGTTGAAAAGGCACTTATAACAAATCATTTAGGAATAGAAGATGGAAAAGAAGTTAAGAAATTACTTTTAGAGTTCCATAATGTCTTTGCATTGTCATTAAAGGAATTGAGTCCCACCAACATCGTTACTCACACTGTTGAACTGACAGATAACATACCAGTTTACAGAAGGCCCTATAAACTTCCTAAGGCTCATGAAAACATCATGGAAGAGCAAATTTCTGGTCTGTTAGAGGCTGGAATCATTAAACCTTCTTCAAGCCCGTACTCAAGTCCATGCATGTTAGTAATGGCTCCCGAAAAGCCACCAAGATTAGTCATCGACTTCAGAGCTTTAAATGAAAAAACTCTTGGAGATCGCTATCCCCTTCCCAACATCGAGACCTTATTGGAAAAGGTTGGGAATGCGGAAGTATTTTCAGTCATGGATTTTTCTAGTTCTTTTTACCAAGTGCCCATGAATGAAAATGACCGCTATAAAACCGCATTCTCGACCCCGAACGGTCACTATGAGTTTACACGTTCACCAATGGGTCTGAAAACATCTCCAAACAATTTTCAACGAATCGTTGACATTGCCTTGGAGGGTTTAATTGGGAAAATATGCATAGCTTTTATTGATGACCTGCTGATTTATAGCAAAAACAAAAGGGAACATTTCAAGCATTTAAGGTTGGTTCTAGAGAGATTAGCACAAGCTGGTTTACGAGTAAAACCTTCTAAATGTCATTTCCTAAAGGAAACAGTTTCTTACCTAGGCCATGAAATATCACGAGGCCAAATCAGACCGTTACTCAACAAGACAGAGGCAGTAAACAACTTTCCCCGTCCACACAATGTGAAAGGTGTCCAGTCCTTTTTGGGCATGGCAGGTTATTACCGAAGGCACATTCCAGGCTTTTCTAGACTTGCCAAACCACTCAGTGATCTCACCAAAAAGGATGTAGACTTCATTTGGAGTGACGAATGTCAATCTAGTTTTCAGGAATTGAAATCAAAACTGACAGGGCAACCCCTGTTACAACTGGCAGATTGGGATAAACCTTTTTATTTAACAACAGATGCCAGCAATTATGCCATAGGAGCTGTACTCGAACAAGAGCACAATGGCAAACGACTCCCTATAGCATATGCAAGTAAAAAATTAAAAGAGTCAGAGATTAAATATTCCACTGTTCAGAAAGAAGCCTTGGCATGCGTATTCGGAGTTAACCATTTCCAATACTATCTTATGGGAAATCATTTCACTTTAATAACCGATCATGCACCATTGCGGTACATGATGAAAACACGTCATCATAACGCAATGATTTCACGTTGGGCATTGCAGCTCCAAAGTTATGACTTTGAGGTTCTGTACCGACCTGGTGCAAAAAACCGAGCGGATGCTCTTTCCCGAAATGTGGAAGGCATGTTTGAAAACTCGTCTCCAGAAATTAAGCCTTTCAGACTAGGGAATGTGAGTGAGTCTGAGGAAGAAATTCTTCCGAAAGAGCGGAAAAATCTAAGGAAATGGAGAAAACAGCTTCCCACAAACAAATGCTCTTTATTGACTAGCTCTAAGGTACCACCTTTAGTCGAAGATAGTAGCCCCACAACGGATCCAAGTGAAGGAAACATGTTTGTACCTTTAGAACTCTCTATGGTGCAGGCGATGCAAGCAAAAAATGAAGCTGTAACCCAAGTAATCGTGGAATTAGAAAAAGGAAGAGGAGAATCGTTTCAAAAACTTACGAAAGAAGGTTACTATTTAGATGCTAGCAAAACCTTGTACAAGCGAGTGAAAACAACTCGACCCGGACGGCCTGCCGAGATGCAGAGACTAGTGGTTATTCCAGAGGAATTATATGAAACAGTACTTTTCCAGGCACATGATGCCAAAACAGCCGGTCACATGGGAATCGAGAAAACCATGGATCGGATCAAACAATTCTATTTTTGGAAAGGCATGAATGCCGACATCGAAAATTATTGCAAATCTTGCAAATCTTGTAATGAAAAAGCCAAACCACCTGGAAAAGCACCGATTCAGCCTATGTCAACCGTACAACGCCCTTTCGAACGAGTAGCATTAGATATTTTAGGTCCACTACCCACAACTGAACAAGGAAACAAATTTATTGCTGTCTTTACTGACTACCTGACAAAGAATGTCGAAGCTTTTGCCATAGCAGATCAAACTGCAGAAACCATCGCACGGGTCTTTTTAAATGAAGTTATATCCCGACATGGATTATGCGAAAGTTTGCTTACGGATCGGGGAAGCAATTTTACCTCTCAACTTTTTAAAGAGTTATGTGGTTCCCTTGGCATCAAAAAATTGTTTACCACGGCATACCATCCCCAGAGTGATGGACAAGTGGAACGGTTCAATGGAACCATAGCAAAAATGCTTTCCCATTACGTGAATGCTAGACAGAACGATTGGGATGACCAATTGCCATTAATGCTATTAGCATACCGCTCTGCAGTCCACAGCTCCACAAAAGAGACGCCTTTTTATCTAACATATGGGCGAGATCCCCTTTTGCCTTTAGATCTGTTAGAGAAAAACAGAACACCCCTTTACAATGACAATTTCAAGGAAGTCCTGACAAAACGGATGCAACTGGCTTTTGAGACAGCTGTCGAGGTACTTGAGCAAAATTTAACCAAGTACAGGGAAACAAAAAATAAAAATTCTAAGGAAACCAAAATACAGGAAGGAGATTTAGTTTACCTTTATACCCCTCAAATTAAAAAGGGTAGAACGAAAAAACTTAGCCGTTTAAGCACAGGTCCTTACCGGGTGCTCAAGCAAGTTGGTCCTGTAAATTTTGAAATCCGACACACCTTGAAACCCAGAGACATTCAGTTTGTCCACGCGGATAGACTACGAGTTCATGTAGTCCGACGACCTTTTTTCCATACAGAGGAAACACAGCAAAAACCTAGAGAGAGAAAACGTAGAAATGTGAAGATTCCTAGCTCCGAATCTAGCAGTTATGAAGGAGACACCGAATCTAATCAAGCGGATGATCCGGTAGTAGAGAGGACACAATTTCAGGAGATTGAGGATGACGTACATAACTTCTCTGAAAATTCCTCATGTCAGTCTGCCTCTGGAATACATGCTGAACCCATTGCTTATGTGGACCCTGGTCAACCCAGTGCCAGTGATCAACATTTAGGCCCTAGTAGTTCGCAAGCTCAATTTTCAAATTCCCCAATACCATTTGCAACCAGTTCAAGTGCGACTTCTCGGCAATCTATTCCCGAAACTAGGGAACCAAGGATGCAAAGTCCTCTGCAAAAGGCAGCAAGATACACTTTACGTCCACGTACAGTATCCGACTACTCTAAGCTCCTGAATTGGAAATTGGTTGATCCACATGATCACCAAAGTGCCTTGGTTAAAAGGATTTTCCCTTGTGAAACACAAGCACTTGTGCTAAAACCCCACAAAAAGAGGGGGAAAAGCAAGCGAACTTATCCTTCACGAGTGTTTGAACTTAGCCAATCTAGGAATTTTCCAAATCTCACTTCCGAGGTTGAACCAAAAAGGGTAGAAAGTGAAGCAATCGAAATCCCACCAAGCTTAGAATTGGGAGCCTCTGAAGTAAATACAGAGGAAGAAAAAAATTCTCGTGAATCTGATCTTATTCCTGACCCGGAAAACTATCAATTTGAGGTAAATGAACCCGAATTACTTACCCAAGGCGAAAAAAACTCTTCCACCAGCCAATCTGAACTGGATGAGCAAGATTATGAAGATGCTTCAGAACAATTAGCAATACTCATGCAATTAGATCAGTTAAATAAGAATGAAATTCCTGATGCACGATCTGAAAACATGATCGAAACTGAAAACGTGGTCGAATCTGTAGATGCTGTTGATACTGAAAATGTGACTGAATTTGAAAACGTGGTTGAATCTGTAAATAATGCTGACATGGAAAACGCAATTGAAACTGAAAACATGGTTGAATCTTTAAATACTGTAGAATCTGGAAATGTGGAAAATGAAACAGAACAAGAGGTGCAAGAAGAGAAAGGGCTAAATTGGGAGGATACCTTAATGAACACCCTTACCAATGCCTTCTTCTGGTTTGCTTAATGAATTAAGCTAAGCTGTAAATAGCCAATAAAATGGATTTTAATTGAACCCTGAACTTGTGACTATAAAATGAAAAAACAACTTCAACCTTCATGACAGAACTTTTATTTCAGATCATGGGAGAACCTTTTAAGTTTCGAGTGGGAAGGGCAGAGTTTAGCTCCATTTGCTATGGATGACTCTCGATACAGGTTGGATCCTAACAGCCCTGATCCTATTCCATGGGTACATCCTAGAGGATATGATGATTCTAACCCTGAGGGCAACTATGGGACTCCAGAACCTTTTGTTCCTCATCCTCTTACCCTTACTTACTCTCCAATGGGAACCCGGGTGCTAGAGGAATCATTAGCTGAAATTTAGAGTCCACGGAGAACCCATTCTTATCCCTGCTTTTCTTCTCCTGTCAGTTCTCTATATGGAATAAGAATGAGCATTTCAGATTCACCCCCGTATCCTCTGGATTTTGATGAGACCTTGGCTGATATATATTTGGCTAATTATTCGCATCTTCGGAAGCGTAAACGAGCGGCCGAAGATAGTTTGGACGAATTGCAAATTTCAGGGGCAATTGAAGGAGACGAATCTGAGGAAGAACCAGAGATAAACTTCTCTGAGATGGATGAGGCTAGGTGTAGCACACTGCTCCCAGGAATCAACACGAATGTACCAGCTTGGTTCCGAGACATAGTCGAAGAGAGGGAAGGGGGTAATGAAAGATTAATCAAAATAATTTCATTACAGAACAAGAACCAGGAAAAATGAAGTTCATGGGCATGATAATCTGTGCAGCTATCCTGATCGTGAATTCTCAGGGACGTCACCATCACAAATGGGAAACTTTCAAGTTGTGCAAGTGGCATGAGCGGAACTATCGCTGCTCTATCCATTCCACAAAGCAGCTCTCAAACTATTTTCCCCGTTTACAACTTGTGCCACTTCCCTGCGACATTGGTACAAAGGAATGTGACCAGTGCATTATCGGTATCAGTTCGAACTTCTTATTGCCCGATAACCAAACTGTCATCCCCACTTTACCTAGCTGGGTTGTATCTACTTCCTCGGAAAATGGCCCAGACATCATATTTTCCTGCAATAAAACGCGTTCGAGGCAACATTGTGAATGCAATCACCCTCACAATTGCACGGGTAGCCCTGATTATTGTGAACTCAACCCTTGTGTTTCCCCCAGTGAGTGTACCTGCAAACTCCAAAAAGCCACAACTCATATTCTTTCAATGCACCATCATCAAAAGTATGAAAACTTACTCACGCTAACCTACTACATGTGTCTTTTTAAATCGGAGAAAACTTTGAGAATGCATCAACGAGGATTGAAATCCACCGAAGAAGCCGTACAAGAAGGAAAAAATCAACATTCGCGGATAAAACTTCCGGAGCAGATATTTTTTTTCAATAGCCCAGTACTAACTGTACGTGACATGGGTGTGCTAATTCTTCGAAAGGGTGGCATCGAGTTCGTTGAAACGATTTACAGAAACCCACGAACAGTGATTCTACCAGATGAGTTCCTGATGCATGAGGGAACTCTCCATTGCATTCTCGTAGGGAAAGAAGGCCAAACCCATGAGAGTCATTTTTTTATTAAAGAGTCACAGTTTTGTCCCTCATTCCATTGTTTATTCTGCATGCAAGTGTTTTCCTTTGTTAATTGTCTTCCAGCAAATTTGCAGTATGTTATATATGTGTTATTGATCACTCTCACCGGTCTTATGGTTATATATGTCAAATTTTTGCTGAAAACAGTATATTCGATGGTGAGAGGGATAGTTATGAGTTTTGCATTTTTATATTTTTGTGCTAGAGGCACCTTGAGATTTTCTTTGGTATTCGGAGCCATCCTGGGAAATAAAGTAGGGATAATAATGAATGCTGTAAAACGACGATGGTTAGAGGCAATGAACCAACCTCATCTAAATCCAAATCAACCCGCAATGGCTGTTGTCATGCTAAGCTTAATGCTAGCCTGCATTCCAGCTGAGAGTACACAAATTAACTGTAACTCTTATGCGGTACATAGTTCTTCTATTGAGCAATGTCTGAACTCAAAAAATGGACAGACTTGTGCGTTAAATACCCTAATCAAGCTCACTTTAGAAAATATAGATTTTGGTTCATGTCTAACAATCACTGATCAAGAAGGTAACTTGTTATTCAATTTGGAAATGGAGTACCAGGCTTTAAAATGTGAATGGTCAACTAAGAGATTGTTCTTCACCTTTCCGGTTACGATGAAACAAATATCTTTGGTTTCTTGCCCCCAAAATGCCCACTGTGGTTGGGGAGAGCATTGCAAGTCAGGAACAAACTTTCCTGGACTCACGGAAGAATCCCTTTATTATCCAGGATTAACAGGTTGCATACCAGGAGATTCTGGAAGCTCCTCGTGTTATATTATTGATAGTCAACCATGCTTATTTTACCGATGGTGGCTTGTTCCGAAACTTGCTGAAACATATGAAGTACGGCAACTTTCTGGGTATACCTGTAAACCTGTTTTAAAAGTCAACATTGAACAAAATTTTACTGTATTTGAAGCAACTACTGACTATTCCACTAGTTTCAATGATGAAATCGAGATTTCAGTTGAAGGTGCTTATGATCAGCCTACGGAGCTGTTAACAAAACGTTTAATTCAAAAATATCATCAACCAAAAGTAGCCTATCTAGATAATGTTGCAAATGCAATGAGGCCCAAGTATGGTGAGATTGGAGACGTCCAAGCTTCAGCTGCTTGGGATAACTCATTCATTTTCGATGAAGAGATGGTAACTTGCAACTTTTATGAAGAAAAACTTCTGTGTAAACAAAAACATAGCTATTTAGAAACTTTAATTCAAGAACACGAAAAACATGTGTTACCACGCACCTATCACCATCAGAAATTTCACATTGATGACGAAGGAAAAATGTCATCTACAGCAATAACAAGTAGCGCGATAGTAGTTTCTATGAAAATGAAAAATTATCGTTTTAAAGTAAAAACAGATTTGGTCTGTCCAAAAATTCAGGAAATTGGTTCACCAACCGGTTGCTATACTTGTACTACTTTAGCAATTATTAAGATTAAGGCTTTTTCTACTTGTTTGTCTGGGTTAGTTTCAGTCGATTTAACAGGTGCATCCATGCATACCCCTGCAATATTATTAACCGAAAAGGAACAAGAGTTTGAAATAAAATTTAAAGCAGAGCAAAAATGTTATAAAGATACAATCTGCTTGAAAACAAAAAATGTAAAATCCTGTGAACGAGTCTCTTTCTGTTTAGATGAACCATTGATTCGACTAAATCAGCTTAATGTCACTGAAATTGGATCAATTTCTGGCGATGCTCCCGCAGGACCAGGATCATTTTGGGAAAGTTTTTCAAACCCTTTAAGTTTTGTTTCAACTTTAGGGAAAACAATTACTGTTATTTTGGGAATTGGAATAGGTCTTTTATTCATGATTTCATGTGTGTTGACAATAATTTCTAAATTAAGATAAAAGTTATGACTGAATGTTGTATTGTCAAATAATGCTAAATGTTGTATATGTCAATTTGGTAATGGTATGATAACATGTATCTAAATGTTTAATTGAAATTGTTGTGTGTCGCATGTTACTATGTTTTACATTGAATTGAGTAATTAGAATTGTCAAGTAAGTACTTTTAAACCAATCTTAGAGCAAAACATTTACAACCTCATTGATCTGGGCTTCGCCTCCTTCAGTCTCAGACCCATATTTAAAAAGGGTAGAAATGTCACCTTGTGAGGTGACATGACCATTTTTAGAATTAAATAAAAACTGAATAGAGAGAAAAGAGATAAATAAAAATCATATTTTTTCATTTTCAATTAAAACTAACTGGATAAACGAGTAGAATAACAAATTGACCAAGGGTCAAAAAAGTTCACACCTGCATTTCACACCTGCAATTCTTCAGTCCCAATTTTCCCCTATTGCCAAAAGGGCCGCCATTTTACGACCTAAAGAAAAGATGCCGCTCAGGTGGAATTGAAGAGAAACCCTAGAGAGGATTTCTACCTCTTCCCTGACAATGGAGAGAAATAAAAGTTATTATTTCCCTATTGGGGCAAAATGGCCAAATAAAGCAAAATGGCGAAGGTGACAGACAAATAAAACTTTATATTCTTAATTGCTGGTGCAATTAAAATTATAGCCCAAAGTTGGGGCTAAAAAAGCAGATAAAGTTTCCTGACCAATCGTCATAAAACCTGCCAAAGGAGCAATAAAACTGGCAAGGGAAACCAATCAAAGAGGATGGAAACAAAAAATTCATTGGGCAATGAAGAAAAGGGCTGAGTCCTAAGGAGTTGGGAAAAAAGAAGAAAAAAAGGAGAAACCGTCTCACTCTCGGATTTGGATTTCTAAGGACAGCTTCTAAAAACCAAAGTTTAAAAGAGTTTTCCAAATTTCTCTGCTGAAAAGACTGAAGGAGACGAACCAGGAGCCGAATTTTGTAAGAATGGGTTTTTATTAATTAATAGGCGTAGGATCGCTAGGTTTTTGTACAATTTGTATATGTAGGGCGCCTACTAGAGGCATATGAAGTGGTTCAGCGGTTCCACGGAGGAGTCACCAGGCTCATGTTAGGATGTTTTGCAACCTAGTTTTCAGTTATCTTATTTTTGTGTAGGGTTTTGTACTTTGTTTTATCATTCAAATAAATCATAACCATTTTTACTTTTCATGAAATCTTGTTGCACTCTCTTTCGAACCTGGCCTTAAAACGGTCTACCTACTGATAGGCGAACTTGAATTTATTTCAAGAATTTTGCTCTTGTAGGAGAGCATTCAGTTTTCGCCTGGAAATTGGTTTCCTTTACGGATTCCGCCTACCAAAACACACGACAGCTAGAAGAATGGCTGGCAAAGAAGAATTGCATCATTTCCATCCCCAACACTGACAAGATGTGTCTGGCACGAGCCCTGGTAGTTGCTATGGCGAATAATGAAGCTAATTTACCAGGGGCATGCCAGCAGATAAAAAAAGATTTCAAGCGTGTTGCGGATGGGCGCAGCCAACTTCAATTAGTGGTGGCTAGCAATCTATGTGCAGCTGCTGGTGTGAGCCCAATCAGACCTTGCGGGATCGATGAAATTCAAAGATTTCAAGATCATCTGCATCCCCAGGGTTACCGTTTATACGTTTTTAGTGCAGAAGCTGTCTTTTCAGCCGTCTTTGTGGGTCCCGAGCAATGCACCAAGACCAGCCACCTGGTGTCAAAACACCTAAAAAAACACAGGCAAAATGGGTGGTGACGTCAATCATGCACCACCCACCCACGCTCATACATGTGGCACCACCTGGCGACAAACCCCCTAAACCCCCCTAAGGGCAAAACGGGTGGTGATCACCACCCCTAACCCGCCAGGTAGGCTCACCTTACTACTCATGTATATTCACCTGAGATGCCAGAAATTAAATAATGCGCTAATAGAATGATTATATTATGAATGCATACGAGTTATAAAAAATCTTAAAACGCAATGCCAGACATCCCCAAATACATGTATATAAACACGTCAAAATTGAATTTCATGACAGATGGCAATATCTGGGTTGACATAATTTAATTTAATTACAGCAGAATAAGAGCGTACATGTATTATGCAACCGCAATTAAATTTGTTCAGTATCTTGATATACACGTACACGTATTTTAGGCTGAATAAAGCACTTTGGAGTACACACGCAAAAATGTTTTCATACATCAAAGAACAAGGGGTGTTGTTCATGATAAAGCTTACTTGGCAATGGTACCTTTGACCAACATAATTCGAATTTTTGGCCTATTTCAAATCCCTGTGATATCAATTAAGGATGAAAAAGTTTAAAGTGTGGTTGACAAAATGAAATTTAGTTGGGCGGTCCAAATTCACTAAAACTTAATTTTATGTTTTAAAAAATTATTCTTCTAATCAGGGACTTCCTCTCTATTGATAAAGAGCTTTTAAATAAAGTATAATGTCAGTTAAAAATTATCTAACTTACACTAAAGTATTAGTCATAAGACAATTATTCATGTACATGTACATGTTTTTATTCGAAACATGTTTTAACTGGTGCTTTACTATATGTTGTACGATATATTTGAAAATTTGAGGATATTTAACATATCCACTTTGTGCACAACAGTGCATATAGACTGTACGTAAGTTTTAATTATTCCACGTTGTCATTAAGAGAAATTCAGTTTTATCAAATATACCTAAGTGCATACACAAGAAGCTTTTAAGTGATAACTATCTGCATTTACATCTTCGTACTTTTTTCTTCGCACTTAGCTCATGCAAGTCGATTTATCTTCATCGGTTTGCTTTTGATAAATTTCTAAAATGGTTAACCTGTAGTTGAGAATAGCTCCAGTAGCCTTAAACATTAAAAAATTAACATTAAAGCAGTACTGCATCACAGTACTGCTTTTTTGATGATCAATTTATGGCAAATGAGCATTGTTATCACGA
The DNA here is from genome assembly GCA_034687865.1 of Kryphioiulus occultus. Lineage (NCBI taxonomy): Eukaryota > Metazoa > Arthropoda > Diplopoda > Julida > Julidae > Kryphioiulus > Kryphioiulus occultus. Next base: position 1,956 of record JAQGAF010004972.1, on the reverse strand, counting down.
TGAGAGCAAAACTGGACTGTTCTTAAATACCGTATTAAGAAGGTCCTTATCGACACTGAACTTCGTGATGCACTCCAGTAATAACGTCAACTAAATAATGAAAAATATGTGAAGTTTAATTGAGAGTATTAACATCTGAGATCTTATATTTACCTCGTCACTTCTCCTTTGAGTGAAGTTAGGGGGTTAAATAGATTCTCCTTTTGAATTTTTTCACCTAAACTCGTTTGGCAGAAAGGGAACAATATTAAGTAAGACGTGAAAATACTTTAGTATCGATAAAAACAATCAGTTTATATGACGATGTACTGTATAAACGCTCGTACATGTGTAGACAAATAGAATAGAATTGAAAGTTTTTAAGAAAATTTTCTTTGGCCTTCGGATCCTATTTCATTTCGTCAAGTGGGCTAAGGACAGAAAAAAGTCGTAATTACACATAAATGTATGATAAGTGTATTGTCCAATTAAAATATTTTAAAACAATATGAATGTTTCCTTTATTATTACGGGGCGGTTACCAAGAGGTATATTTGGTTGAATATTATTATATCAAGATTATCAGTTAAAGTAGGCACGCTAAATGCACTCAATTTTATAATATATCGTGCCATGTTGGATTTATTTAACCACCATTTAAAAGACAAATTGCTAGTAAAAATATATATACACGCAGTGGACAAGTTATTTAACTTCGTAGCATTTTAGAATTATCGTCTTTTGAGCGTTAGAATGTTCCATTTCCTTATTCGCATTTAATCCAATTGACATTAGGGGGTGTCTAACCAAAAAAAAAATATTATAACTGAAATTGACTAATTGATGTGCGCGTGTGCATATGGCTACCAAAATTTAAAAAACCGGCTTTGGTAGTCAATTGCGGATGCAGACACCAATTAGTCAATTTCAATTGCAATAATTTTGTTAGGATTGACACCCCCTATTATCTTAATAATATGACTCATCGAGAAATATAAATTTAATTGAGGTGCTCATGATCCTGACATTTTAATGTATATGGTGGTTAATATAACAACAGGTAATTGATGTTCGTGCAATATCAACAAATATTCCAGTGATATATGTAAAATTGGCCGTTGAACTTTAGGATCTGGATAATTTATCAACAAATATAATTATTTTAAATTAGTGTACAAAGATGATAATGATATTTCCAATGTAATTCTGTTCTTAATTATACAAAATAATTATATGTGTTATTATTAAGAAGACACAGATAGCAAATCGTACAATAATGAGAACTAATTCAAAATCCATGTGCAATATAAGATACTGCGGGACACCAGCTAATTAATCACTTCAGAATAAAAATCCATACATGTACGGCAAATTTTTCCCACATGTATAAAGATCGACATTGAACAATTTCAGAAGTAGAAGAATTCAAGCAGTCTTTTCGTTAAAAACTTTTCTTTGGCCTACGGATTCTATATCACATCTGTGATATTGTTGGGGCTGTATACAGCACAGTGGGGAGATTTTTATATCGAGTTGAGAATGATTACAGTGGAGATGGTTTCATAATATCAATTTTTTGCTACGCAATTTCCCTAAATGCTTGCATGATGCTGCCTGAAATCTTCTTCATTTGCCTGACCAAGGCAATCAAGGTCCGAGTTTCGGTTTTAAGATTAAAAATTCATCAAATTATTAACATTCCATCAACTGCCAACAAACTGGACATCAGAGACGAATTGGAAGGGTCAAGACTTGCTTACGAATGTTTGGTGGATGTCATAAGCAGCACATCAGATATGCTGGCACCCATCTTTTGCTCCTGTATTTTTGAGACTTCGGCTTTTTTAACCTCAATTGTTTTCATTACGGTTTTCCAAACTCTCAATAACGTTGGATTGCTTTACAGTGGCTCCGGAAAGTATTTGGACACCATGAAAATCGTGAATAATTAAAAAAATAAAATATCAAAGAACATAA
>JAQGAF010004971.1:0-13056 GCA_034687865.1 Kryphioiulus occultus | reverse complement strand
TAAATACACGCGTGTGACACTTAATGCTTCGTGAATGGAATCAATATGGCGCGCTTAATTCTCTAGCAAAGCATAGCATATGACACCTACATGTATGAGGTTTTATTTTTAAGTAGTATAAGAATTGTAAGAATATGAGTAAAAAGGTTAAAATTCGCAACCTATATGGACACTTTTAAGAAACTGAAATAGTTGATTTTATTATTTTGTTTTGACAGGGTCAAAATGATGCACGCAAGCCTGGCATTTGTGTCGCTTCATTAGACTTCCGGTGTAAATTTCTCTGATCGAGTGTCGCACTTGGCTTGATTATCGGCATGTTCTAATTCGTGGGCTATCAAAAACAAACAGGTAGTTTTTCAAATGTGCTTCTGTTGGTGAAAATGTTACATTTAGTTTCAGTTTAACTAGCTAAACAATTTAAACGGCACTATTTCTGGAAAATGGACCATGTAGCTAAAAAGTTCAAGGTAGAAGAGCAAGATATCGCACCTTCTGTCAGTACATATTCTGTTCCTCATTTGGAAAGTGTTGACATAGCCGATAGCTTTTTAGCTCTTGAAAAACAGCTGAGTGATCAATTAGCCTTATTAACCTACTCGCAAAAAGTGAGCGTCATTTACAAACCTTTGGAATATGCGAACGAAACGCACAGTTATTTTGTTAGGAAATACTTGAATAGCACCAAAGATGTGCTATTTGTAGGCATGAACCCGGGCCCGTTTGGAATGGCACAAACTGGAGTAAGTATAATTATGGTTAAGTTTTCACTTCAGAGTAAAGTATATGCTTTAGCTATATTTTATGTGCGTTTCCAACAGGTGCCTTTTGGGGAAGTAAGCCTTGTGAGAGATTGGTTAAAGGTCAAAGGTGAAGTTGGAAAACCTGCTGTAGAACATCCGAAAAGAAAGGTTTCGGGGTTTGAATGCACTCGCAACGAGGTAAATATTTGACACTTTCAAAACGTGGAATGAGTTTTATTTTACTGCTATTTCAATACGTCCCCCATCAGTCTAAGATAGTCTTGCCAGTAATATTTTGCTCTGGAAAACTTCAAACAGTAAGAAAGCTCAAATAACAGTCCAAAGGTTGTTGAAGCTGCAAAGCTAAAAAGCAGTCGAGATAATATGACTTGTTAGGCGTGTTTTACACCAATGTGTCCTTATCAGATACAAGGTTATTCAAAAAGTTTGATGCAAAAGTAAAAGACTTATTCACTGACATGCAACAACATTCATGACATAAACAGGGCAGACGCTTAGACCGATGTCCCGTGCGGATCCCCCTGGATGCGTATTCCCCCATGTAGGCGAAATTTCCAGGCGGATGGTCTGCCTCCTGGCGTTTGTGATAAGCCCTCGTGCACAAAAATAGGCCAACGTTAAAAATCTTTCAACCAACCATGACATAAACACACAAGAGAATTCCATATTACATGTACATGTCTTGTCCATGCAGTGTCCACACCTTGGAAACTTTTCATAGAAACATGGTTTCTGGATACATTTCTCAAAATGTTTCCAGATTTCCAGGTAAGAAAGCATTTGAAGCCCTTTTTCATCAAGTATGTTTCCTCAAACATGTTTCTAAGCGAGGAATGTGGCAACATTTTTGGGTAACTGGTCTGCTTCCTGAAACCTTGTTTCTAGGAAACGTTTCCTAATTGTGGATACAGCTTTATAAATGTTCCATTTGGGGCCGTTGGTGAAATGGCTGATGTCAACTGGACGACTCATAGAGGAATTGATATAGGAGGTTATGCTGGGACGTGTCTCATCAGAACTGCCATATACCATCTTAACATATGCCATGTTACCAATGGCGACACTCAATCAAAGTCTGCTTCTATTCCTTCTGGCTCAGTCAGAGCCAATATAGAGGATTTGTTCAATGGGAAAGCCCTGTCCCTCTCAATTGTTTCAGACGCGTTTTTCCAGTTTCATCACATGAATGTCATAATTCTGCTTCTATTCTTTCTGGACATTGAAGTATCTTGTCGTCAGATTGATCGCAAAATCGAGATTTTCACTCTGGATTTGCCTTCACTCGTTAACATTTACAGACAGACACTCCCCCCACCCATGTTATCCCACGTCATCACTCCTTAAAATTTCATACGGAACTCTCCCCTTCGAATTCAGTGAAATTACAAAAAAAAAATCAGAAATGACGGATTTATTTATGAATATTAGGTAATGAAAGGATTTTACATGTACAGACGAAAATTGTATGGATGGGTTACCAGGCATAATGGATTTTAAGTACATGTTGACAATCAGTAACATCAAAGGCAAACTAAGTTCACAAATGATTGTATTTTACCCAATGTTTTATAAAAAGCCAATGATGACAATCATTTTGCCAATCCCCTCTCCCTAAGATAAACACGTAATACTTGAACGTCCACTTTCAATTTTTGAGGACTATCAATGTCAAGTGAAAGTAAATCAAGTGATGTTATTGTCTGTACTTACCAAATTTGGGGAAGGATAAACATCTAAGATTTGTTAAGATAAATGGGTATATCAGCAATTTTTTTTTTCACAATTTTATAGCAAAATTTACTTCAAATCATGTTTTGGAAATATGATGCATTCGAGATTTTGCGTTTCTTACACTCCATTTGGAAATCTTAGAGATACATTTAATTCCAGGTAAGCGGACAACGGTTTTGGAACTTCTTCAAGGATCTTTGTCACACTCCAGAGCAGTTTTTCCGGTATTCTTTTGTTCATAATTATTGTCCGTTAGTCTTTATGGCTGAAAATGGGAAGAACGTTACTCCACCTTCCCTGTTATGCGATGAGCGAAGGTCCTTGCATCAAATGTGCGACAAACATATTTGCGATACTGTCAGGCTGCTTGAAACAAGAGTTGTCATTGCAATTGGAAAGTACACTTATGAACGGATTAAAGAAGCACTAGAACGTGACAACATTTCCGATGTGAGGGTCGAATTCATAATGCATCCTAGCCCGATAAATCCAGAAGCCAATAAGAGATGGAAATCTTCCGTAATGATAAAATTACGAGAATTGGACTTGCTGCATTATTTTACCCCACAATAATTAGTAGGGGCAATGAGACTACATTCTCTGATCCACTGCGAATGGCACAAGTTACAAATTGTTTCCTCCGGTCCAAGCCAGTATGCGCCATACTCATATAGCACAATATCAGAATTTTAACTAATGCTTTGAATGAGATTGGCGTCCAACCCAGATGCCATGTACAATTTCATTGTACTGACTATGCATGAAGTAAACTTTTTGCATCTTTCTATGACATTTTTTTTCATCATAATTAATGGATTTTATTCAAATTTCATGAAGCTATACTGAACTCAGATAAAATTGCCATTGATTTTGAACCCTACATGTATATTGGTCCTCAAAAAAGACATACAAGAGCAAAAGCTAATGAAACTAAGATTGATTGATTGATATTAAGGTTCATACATGGCTGATTGAATATGTTTGAAATATGGCTACTCGTATAAGCAGGCCTAGTCAATTGGATAACACCTCAACAAATGAAGGAATTTGCATAAAGTGTACCACACTATGACTTGCAAGCAGGGCTGTGGAGTCGGAGTCGAGGCCATTTTGGGTGGAGTCGGAGTCGCCAAAAATGCGCCGCCTCCGCGACTCCTACTTTAGCTGATATGGTTAGGTCTTCACACTCTTTCCCAATTATGACAATTGTAGTACAAGACCATGTTGCTGGGTGCACTACTATACTCTCCCTTAAAAAGTTCAAATTTTCTACCCTAATACATTAGCTTTAGTTAAGGAAACTGCACAAAAGTTACAGTGAAGTTCTGAAATACAACTGCAATTAACTATGGCAAAAAAAACCTATTAAATTATCATAATCATAACTGCTAAATTAAACTTCCACCATTTACATATAGAATAAGTCGCTAGCCATCAAATGTTCAAATATCACTTTCTCATTGAATGTTGGATTTTTGACATTTATTTTTTAATAAATAAATGGAAAATGTTAAAACTTAAAAAAAAAACATTCCATAGTAAACGACACATTCTAAAAGGTGGAAAATATATTTCACTTATAATAAATGATTAAAGAACTAAATAAAAACCAAAGTTTTTTCCTGGAATGCAATTATTCCTACTCAAGTACATGTAACTGTTTAACTTTGCAGTATTTAAATTGTTTTATAGTGAAATGAAATTGCATCGAACCCAGAAATTGCAATACTGCACTTTACTGCGTTATGTGACTATGTTCCCAAAAACCCTCTAACAGATTAAGTGTAAGTTACCAATTAAGAAACAGAATCTTTATGTATTAATTAACAGAGGCTTCTCAACATGCATGCATTTAAGGATTTATAGCCTCCTACCTACAGTATAGTTATGGGACGTTCAAGTATTATTTCATTAACTTTGGGGGATGGGGTTGGCCAAAAAGGGAGGAGCCATCCAAAGCAGTCAGAGTCGAAGGTTTGACAGGCCGACTCCGCAGCCCTGCTTTGCAGGGTGCTATCCAGACTGCTAATAATCATGCTATCATTTATATTTACTAATCTACATCATAATCATCTTAAAACAGGGTTCCTGTAGCTTTCAAACCTAAAATTCCGACTTTTCAGGTTTCCCAGGTTAAAATGTTTATTTTTCCATCAACTAATATAAAGAAAAAAAACTTACTGAATCCTGTTTCTAATCAATATGGCTCAGATTAGAATAATACTATATTTTAATGCAATTTGTATAATTAAGGAATTCTTTTTTCAATAAGAATAAGGAGGTGCTTGACATTGTTGCAATTAACTAGCAAAATCTTTCATTGTGCAAAGGGAAATATCACCTGAAAACCAAGGTAATCGATGAAAGGCCTTCTGTATTGAAATTATGATTAAAGTTAAGAATTCCCCTGACTTTCCCAGGTTCTGTGGGAACCCTGTTAAAACTTGTACAAACTGCATAGCCATTATATTGACAGTGTATGTTCGGAAAATGATGGTAAAGCTAAAACATTGAATTTAGGTTTTCACATTTTATTATAAAAATACAAAAATCGTTAGACTTCTATACATAGTAGGTGTTCCTGGCCAGCAGGAACCATTTGTACAAAATTTTCACGTTTAAATTCTCACATAACAAGAATCACTGCCATTTTGATTCGTCTCCAGATTCGAATTTCTCCCCTGTAAAAGAAAAGATTTGTATTAGCAAAAATAATTTTTGTTCAAATGTGTATTAAAAGTTTTGGCACTGAATTCGTCATTCGATGAAGGTTAAATAAAATCGCAGTGCATTTTTCCTCATTCAGAAACCATCGCTTTCATTATTTAGTCATTCGTCAGGAAGAAAGGCTAATTTCTTGCCCTAATTTTTTCTCATATGATATATAGGGACACCTGTACTGCCATTTTGTTTTTTTTTCCTCCTTATTTGTTATTCACTGGCTAGTTTGTCCTTTCACCGTGTGCAAAACAATTAGCCTGCTTGTTCCCATGCACCACCAGTATAGCTTTAACCAACACCACGCATAATTTAAGTATTCACTGCCAAAATTGACAAATAGCATATAGATACATTACATGCACACAGTGTAATAATAGTAATGATAAATACCTAAGACTCCATATCATAACATCAGAAAACTACATAAAATACAATACTAACCTGGAAATATTCTCGTTTTCATAGGTCTACATAACCTGCCAGTCAACTCTCATAACCTGACAAGCACTTATAACACTTTTGATCTCCTTCATATTGTTCCTGGCTGCTTGCTGGATTAAAAATAACGTTAGACTACACTGCCCGTTCCCTAAGTCACACCAATCAATACTCTAGAAAAAATAATCTTCAGAATAAGGCACTCTTTTGTAGGGGTTACTTGCAGCTCTTCTGATAACATTCAAACTTATAAAATGTACTAAATCTGAATAAGAACTAACAACCAATAAATAATTAAACAAGGCGTCTACCAGCTCCATTCAAGAAACTTTCAACTGTCTTCAAAAGGGAATAGCAAAGTTCCACAAACCAATTTTGTTACTTTTTCAAAACGGTAAATATTTCCAATTACATTTAAAATGAGTTACAACTGGTAGGCGCCATGCACAAATCATCTACACTAGCCAAAGATATACAATTCTACTTTATTAAAACACATTACATGAATGACCATTCGAAGAAGCGACTTATTTCTTAATACAACTTAGGATGATACAAAAGAAGGTCAAATACAATGACCAAAATACGTTTAGTCAACTCACAACAACAGGGAATGCAAAATAAAATTATGATTTTGTTAGCCTGGACTCTCACTCTCCTATGCTTATCTGACTTTCTGAGCCTCTTTCAGACTACATTATTTGTAATGCGCAGGATTTTCAGTGTACCATAGTAAATGGATAAAAAGGTGGTAGCAGATAAAAAGGCGTGCTGTTGCTAGTAGCCTAGAATGATCCAAAATGTGGACAGGGTTGCTGCAGATGCCATTGATAGGAAATACCAGCTGGGCCTACTCAATTTTCTTTGTGGCTCATGGTTTAACATTAGGGCTAACAGCTCAACCAGTCAGCACATCCCCTCGTTATTTAATTGTAAAAACTTGGACTGTCATTGGTGGTGATAACTACTTCCTCTGGATCAGCTCCACTTAGCTATTTCCTCAATTTACAATCTTCCTATAGCAAAATTAACAAATTAAATTAGCTTGCAAGTTCCGAAGCTTTAATCGAATAATAACTATGCTTGCTGACGACTTAGAAGACCAAATATTAGATCAGAGACTACGATTCTGTCATCGAGACAAACAAGTTATTAGGATTAAATAGTGGAAATTGTCCATTCTTTCGCCCGCCACTAGCTTCCTCTCCAATCTACCCTCCTCTCTAACAGGTGAATAATCTTACCTCTGAGAATCCTGGCTTTTAGTGGGAGGGGGAAGGGATTAACGCCGGTATCCACCAAAACCACCACTCCCGCCGCCACCTAAAAAGGACATTAGCGTTCACTAACCATAGCTCGGACCACAATCAAATTTTAAATGAAAACTACAGCCTGACATAGCAACAGCACGGCTAAACCAAAGCTAACTTTTCCTGCTGTTGAGGAAAATTCATAAAGAAAACATCCTAAATTTTAGGGGATGGAATAGCTAAAGATGACGCTGAGAGGCGATCCTGGTTGTCAAACTTCATTTAATCGCTCCTACCTCCATATGGCCCAGAACTCCTCTGCGCATAATTTCCACCCTTGGCTGGACCGCCGCCATAGCTGTTTCCATAGTTGGATCCAAACTCGCCACCGCCGCCGCCACCACCCCAGCCGCCAGGTCCACCTAAAATCACACGCAATGTCACTTAAACAATGCTTTTAAAAATGCTGCATTTTCAGGCATTTCTGGGGTTAAACTTGCCTCCTTGATTGTATCCCCCTTGGTTAAAGCCACCATCGCCGTATCCGCCACCGCTTCCTCCTCCGCTGCCACCACCCTGGCTCCATCCTCCTTGGTTTCCGTAGCCACCGCCTCCGCTACTTCCGAAATTTCCACCTCCTTGATTATATCCACCGCCTCCGAAATTTCCACTTCCTGAAATTTTAACACTATTAATGTCGAGCAATTTTTGAGGGAAGTCTGACTTGACCAAACAGTTGTGCCGTCTTGAACCTTGGTTTCCGTAGCCACCGCCGCCGAAATTTCCACTTGGTCCGCTACCATAACCGCCGCCTCCATAGCCACCTTGACCACCGGAATTACCCCAGTCTCCACCTCCGCCACCGCCCCCTCTGCCACCTAGAACAAAAGTCGATGCATTAGGAATAACTCCTTTGCAACAAGTTTTTGCTTTCACCGAGTTGCCAAAAAAACTTGCTTCTCATTCCACCACGGCCACCGCCACCATAACCGCCGCCGCCACTTCCTCGCATTCCCATGTCTCCTTTGGTTCGTTTCAGGTTTTCCATTTCTTGCTTGGAAAGAGCTTTCTTCACTTCAGTTTTCTTGCCACTGATTACATGGTGTTTTTTCACTTCAAAACAAAAGGTATTTTAGTATTTAGTTGTAGCAAACAAAACTTCTAGCCTAAAATCTTACGGCTAATCTGGCAGTAGTTTTTAGAGTTGATACTTACACACAATTTTGTCGACTGGGTCATAGTCATCGAACTCTACAAATGCAAAACCACGTTTTTTACCGGTCTCTTTTTCAGTAACTATATTGACGCTTTCAATATTGCCAAAGAGACCGAAGTAGTCCCTCAACTCTGACTCCTCTACAGTTTCTTTTAAGCCACCGACAAAGATTTTTTTAACGGTCGCCTGGGCTTCTGGCTTTCCAGCATCCTGAGAAACCATTCAAGAATCAAAGATTAGTATCAGAAAAAGAATTTAAAACCTAAAACTAATGGGGGGGGACCTACCTCTCTAGGAACAGCTCGTTTAGGCTCTACTTCTCTGCCATCTACCTTGTGTGGCCTGGCTTTCTGAGCATCATCGACCATGTGTGCTCGCTTATAGGTGATGAATCCAAACCCCCTGGATTTCTTTGTGTTTGGGTCCCGCATAACAACGCAGTCTACAATTTCGCCCCATTGTTCAAAGTGTCCTTTAAGGGAATCTTCTGTGGTCTTGTAGTCAAGCCCTCCAATGAACAGTTTTCTGAACTGTTCTGGCTCTCTCTCATTCTGAAAAACAAACACGTTTCGTAACACCAGGTTCCCACTTTCCTACCATTGCCTGACAACTTCAGACAATTCCTTGACGGTTTACATGATATTTTTTCAAACACGAGAAAACATATGGATTTTATCCAACATTCTTATTTTATTTTTATAAAAGACGATGATGGTGACTAATTAATTAGCATATGCAAACCATCTAAATTTACCTGCCATTCTCACGAATTCCCTGATTTTCAATCAGCATTTAATTTTAAAGATTGAAAAGCGCAAGTCTATTAGTTCGTTCATGGCACTGGTAACGTGCTATTTGATACGTAGTCTGGCAAATACGCCTTTCGATATCACGAATCACGTGTTTAGGCTTAACGAAAAATTTATACAGTATGAGCATCCTTTGTCATTGGATCGCCATTTTTTTAGCTAGGCCTAATTGCCGGTAGTAAACTTATCAACCCCAGAATTGCTTCACAACGACAATGAATCACCGGTACTTTTTAGCGTTAGAACCTTCGATTAGATTTACATTGCCTACAAGCCCCCAAATTCTGAGAGGAAATAATTGCGAAAAAATGCTTTAGGCTTAATAAGATTATTGGACGGCCATGACGCCATTTTCGATTTTCGGTGAATTTGCAAGATATTTTTTTGGGTTTCTTACTGGCGTGAGGGTGAAACGAGAATGAGATAGGGGGAAAATAAAAACTGCTAATAGTTTTCAATACGGCGAAAGAGCTGGACGCTAGCAACAATATTAAATTTTGACAAACGCCGAAAGCCACATGTGGCGTAGCAGTTTTCCAGACAAAGAAATGGCCGTTACAACGTAGATAAAAATGATCGCAAACGCCTACAATAAGAAATTTTCGTTGGCTTAATTTTACTTTCGTGATACGCCCGTTTTTAGGCTTATTTTTTAAACAAGTTCTTTAACTATTATTTAAATTCATACTTACATCAGACGCACCCATGTTTCTATCGTTATAATTGTCTCGCCTGTTGGGGCCCGAATCGCAGTCTTCTTGTTTAATCCAACTCATGATGCTCGAAAATGTATCCCTCCGCACAACGAGATAGCAAACTGATGTTGGAAAAAAACGTTAAATGAACGGTGCGAAAACAGTGAAAATTTCTTTCGACAAGCAGACAGACACTTGCGACCCAAACTCACCGTGAAATTAAAATGACCAGCTCCTTGAAAATGCGCGAAATAATCACAAGCGGAACAGCGGAACAGCGCAACAATAATTTCCCGCGCACGAAGTCCACTAGCTTCTTCTTCAAAACACCAGGACCCGGATGAAGCTTACGAAGCTTGTGTTATTGTGGGAAAGCGAAGCCGGTTTCAGATTTTCTGATCGTTATCAGTCTGTTCCGTCTAAACCAGTCTCTACACGCTGCTCGTTGGGATCGAGTTGGCTGTTTGATTTTCATTATTTTGTGAACGTTTCGAACATTTTTTAGGAAAGCTTCACCCATAAACTATCATAAAGAATCTAATGAATGAAATGTATAACAAATTATACTCAGGTTTTGGTGCTTTTTCGAAGAAAAAACATTTCCCTGAGTTTTCTTGTTTATTCTCATTGAAACATGTACATGTATTTTATAAGTGAAATGCCGCTTTACCATAGGTTTTCCAATGTCATAATATTCTATTTTTCAGATTCAAAAAATATATTTTAATGATTATGTATAGGCCCCAATTCCAGTATAAAAATAATATTTACTTGTAATAATAATGACTTTTTTATTTTAAAGGAGATCCCAAATGATATGCTTTTAGTCAACATTACCAAACAAACCCTTGACTAAAAGCATACTATGAATTTTGCGAACATTTGTTTGAAAAACTCTACCAGAATTAATAGACTTTACGACTAAGGTATATTTATATTTTTCTTGAAAGCCATTATTGAGGGATCTTTTATATACACTGTAAAACTAGATCACCAATAATGTAGTTCTAGACCATTTTGAAAACGTCAGAAATACATGTACAGTGAGTGTATTAACAGAAACGCATAGACGAAAATGGAAAAAAAAATTACTAGAAATAACGGATTTTAGGTGCTTCGACGGCAATTCTAATTTAACTAAATCACCGATAATACATAAATTGCAACGGATAAACACAAAATACAATTTTGATACTTAAAAATCCCAAGGGTCAATTCAAAATTCCCTGAGTTTTCTTGTTATGGCAGGTTATATTGATTCCTTAAAGAGTCTCAATATGGCTTCCCTGTCAAAATGCCCGGATCATATCGTAATCACGAGGTGGATACCCGGATGTTAAATCGCTACGTTCCCGTGTGCGCATGCGCAGGTTTTTTCGATTTTGCTCGTTGTGTGAATGTTATTGCGGTGTTGAAGATCGTGTCGTTGTTGAGCGCCCAACACACAGGTACATTTCTATTTAATTGTCATTGAGTTGAACCGCTTTATTGTTCAAATGCAGATACGTGACTTGGCTATTCCCGAATCGCCACCATTTCTGTATTGTATGAGTTTGGTTGCGAATGCGTTTTGACATTCACTGTACTACTTTGCTTGTTTCAAAATGGCGCCGTTTCGGAAAAAAGAATGTGCTGTCTTAGGCCTAGTTCTATGTTAGAGATTTATACATTTCATGATCTTTTGAACCGTCCGATTTAAGGTTGACACATCGAAGTTCTTGTAGGGAGGTAGAAATTACCAGATTTTCGTTCTTAACGCTCGTGTTGGTTCCATTAAACGAGGTCAACTTCCACAATCTTTGTTGTCAACCTGCTTTTAAATGGGGAAATTTGGCGGCAAAATGCTCTTCTCCATTGTTATGTCAGATGGGATCAGAATCATCATCAAAAAATATGTTTGGTGTGAAGATGATTTCAGTAACCTTGTCCAGTTGCGCTGATCTTAAATTAGTACGCTGTTGCTTGCATGCCAGATAAATTCATTTGCCCATGCAGTTTTCCACCATGTGCTTTTCAATATTTCAACCACTGATTGTTGATGGACAGTATATCTGAGGTGTGGCCTCCTGACGCCTGTTGGATGAAAAGTCTTGCTAATTAAAGCTTCCTCGAATTAGTTCCTTTACTATTTTTTTCTAACCTAGCAATTTCCAACTCGCGTGTGACTATGCGAATCCAATAGCATGCGCTGATGGCCAATCACCATAATTTGCTTGTGGTTCCGTTTGCTTATTAATCGTTTTTGATGATTCGTGAACATCTCTCACGGATGTTGATGAAAGTGATGTCAATTGTGCATAGATCAGCAGCTTAGTAATGGTTTGTATAGGAAATTTCTTGAGCATGTACATGTAGGTCGTATGACACGTCGTGATCGTTCTGAAACTGGCAAATTTTTTATCTTGATGCTTACTTAAACAAGGACTAATTAAAATGGCTTTGCAGGAGGAAGAGATAGTACGGTGATGAATGCATGTTGCCTGCTTGGTGCCTTTATGAGAAGTAGACTGTGTTTTGTATTATTCGTCGGAAATTTCAATCTATAGACAGTCAGGATTTTTCGGGGGGTCTTTTGGGCGAAATGTCTTAAGTGATGAAAGAGTCTTGGTTGTTTATGCTACATTGGACATGAATAGATAGGTGCAGCAAATGGCTTAATGATTGGACATTGTTTGAGGAGCTCTATTTCTTGTCCTTGGTTTATGTTGTTACTGCACATTTTGCAGCATTCCCCAAAGCTTTTCATGGTGTCAAACTAAAGATGCAATTCCGAAACAACCTTTCATCAAAATCCCGTTATTTTATATAAAAAAACAACATTGCTGCTTTCTGGTTCCTCTGTGCATGTTATACGAGGTCTGCCTCAAAAGTAAGGGTACTGAATTCTTATTTACAATAATATTGAACTGACATGAAATTACAACTTATATTCTTCAAAGTACGACCATAATACCCTTTCTCCACTGCAACATCCAATCTCAATGCGGTTGAAACCTCTTTGTAACTTGGTTGGACCACACGATGATGAAACGTCAGGTAGTGTAGCCATCCAAGATTTCCAGAACATTCTGCAATTGGAGATGCCATCTGATACTGCTATTTTTGCGATGTGGGTACCCTGTACATATTGCAAAATCCAACAATGCGCTGCACATGAGATACGTTTGTTCTAAAACCATTTGGAGATTATCGTTTCGATCGTGAATTGTTTTAATTCTATCCAACCTAGAAATCGCATCCGGTCTATATTGGATGTTGCAGTGGAGAAAGGGTATTAGCTACAAGTCAACACTTGTTCCAACTTGATTTGTTGAGTCAGAGCTGCACTGCATCTGTTTAACTAGGGTCTTGTCTCAATACCTCGTTACATTTCAAAAATGTTGCAGTTTCCATAGGAAATGTAACGAGGTATTGAGACAGGACCTTAGTTAA
>JAQGAF010004970.1:0-13057 GCA_034687865.1 Kryphioiulus occultus | reverse complement strand
TACAAAAGGTTCCCCCGGTGTAGCAGCCGATTGAACCTTTAAAGGTGCTATTTGGTATGGTTTTTTTTAAGAGTGTACGAGGTCATTGGTGATTAATGGAATCCTGCAGTGTTTCTGAGGATTCCATGGCACAAACGTTAAGAAACTACGGTTCAGATAGCACTAGGAACTCATTGGGGATTAACTAACTGGACCAGATCTTGCTGTGTTTCTTAGTGAATCATTGCGCACAAAAAATGCCCAGTCTATTGGATTCCATTTAAACCATTTTCACGGCTTCCAAGAGGAAGAATCACAGTTGTAGGCGGTGTCCTGATTATGAGGGCTCGCTGTTGGAACGACTCTTCTTGGCCTCCCAGGCGTCGTCAACTTGATAAAACCGGGCTTAATTGATGGGCGTGCAACACCATTAAATGCAAATGGCACTGGAACCGTCAGACTAGATACGAATCTCAATTCAGGATCGCATGCAGGATGGGACTTTGTCCTATGGGTGGCGAAGCAGTGCTGTCATCAACTTTGATGGACATTGGTTTTCCTAATCCCAATGAGGTGGCAATTGGGATTGAAATTTAAAAACTGGGTTGCAAAACCACCTTGACATTTAACCAGTACAGCAGCACCAAACCCATTGGTGTCATCAACTTTGGTGGACATTAGTTTTGCTGATCTCAATGAGGTGGCAATTGGGATTAAAATTAAAAGATGGGTTACAATACGTTTAAACAAGCATGCATGATATTCAGCCATTCCAGCAGTACCAAACCCATGGATGACGAAGCAGTGCAGTCATCAACTTTGGTGGACATTGGTTCTCCTGATCCAATGCAGTCATTGGGATTGAAATTTCAAATATTGGTGGCAAAACCATCCTGACATTCGAACATTCCAGCAGTACCAAACCCATGGGTAACAAATAAGTGCTGTCATCAACTTTGGTGGACATTTGTTTTTCAAATCCCAAGCACTCAAGCAGCAATTGGGATTGAAATTTAAAAACTGGGTGGCAAAGCCATCTTGACATTCCACTACTCCAGGATTTCCAGCTTCAACAAGCCCAAGTTTCAAAGGTTTCATTCAACCCGGTAAATCGGGCAGTTTGGGGCTCTTTCCACCATCTCGATGACAGTTTGGGAAGGTGAGGTTTTAGGTTACGCATTCGACCACGAAACCGCAAAGTGCAGCATCGGCCCGACCTTATCAGGCCTGTTTATGCAGCATAAAAAAGCTTTCATTCGGGCCTTTATCAGCAGCGAATAAAGGCGCCTTTCGAGCAACACTTACCGTCGGCTTGCTGGACTAATCTCCAGGCGCAGATAACGAACAGTGGTAGAAGGCCGTGCCAGAAGGCAGCGCATATTCCGTACAGACGTGCCATTCTTGTAATGGGGCTGGGCAGGGCACTGGGCACAGGACCGAACTTGTCTGGACACAGCTTTTTTAAAATCCACGGTAGTCCACCACCCGAAAGACCAGCCCCTCTGGAGCACGCGACATGGACACTACTTCCGGTTCTGGTCTAACTGTCAGCTTCTGCAGGATGGCACAACAGTCGCTTCCGGTTATGAAGGATCAGCTGCCTCTGATGGAGGGCGGTTCGACGTCCACTGTTTTTGCCTCTTAGTGTTTTCTCTGGGCCATCAGCAGCGGTGCTGGAGGTGCTAGTTGCTCGAACGTGCCGTGCATTTTCCACTCTCATGGCGAGGATGTGCCTAGCGAGATGCCAATACTGGCCGAGCTCATTGCGACGACAGGGGTGGGGAACTGCGGCCTCCACGCCGACAATGAATCCGCCCAGGCCGGGGCGGATGCAGGAAAGGTACTCCGATTTACTCTAATCGGATGCGGTACTCTGAGCGGGATCATCCATCAACTACATGGAGCCAGCTACTGACGCCTGTAATGGATGCTGGTCGCTACGTTTAACGGAGTGCCCGAATGATGGGCTTGGCTTTTGCAAGTGCCAAGTGGGCCTGTGAACGCAATGGGGGTCGTGGCGGTTTCAGAGGTGTTTGGGTAGAACATCAGAACGAATTGCTGTTACAGTAGGACATGTCTGAAATAATCCTTGAAAATAATATACTCTCTAAAATAATAAAATGTACCGGGCCCGACTTGGGACCCGTGTATGAAATAATAATCCTCCCTTAAGTAATACAGAACTTCCAAAGTTGATCACCTACCCATCTTGACCACATTTTAACTCCCCACATTAACTCAATGGAAGGTGACCTCTATGTTGACCACCTGCACCTCTGTATGTTGTATATTGACCGCTTGGACTATGACACACAATTGTAACTCACTCTCTGTATGTTGACCAGCATGGTCTCAACATGTAGTCATTGATAAATTCATTGGCTGCTTGCAAAACTTCTACTGTACACTACAGTTTACACTATACCACTGTACAGCACAGTACGTGTAATTGCTGGATAAAGTTACTGGTACTGTTTACTGGTGCTGTATCATGAACATTTTAATAAGATTAGTCATGAATGATTCATCAATGATGAATGATTACTATAAAATGTGTAAGAACATGCAGTTCGCATAATTAAAATCGTGTGTCAGTACAATCTATTGACATCCACCTTATGTTGACCAGTTTGCGACTCTTCCTTGGGTTGTCAACTTACAGAAGTTCTACTGTATTGAATAATTTTTATTGGACCCAATAATTTTGTAAAATCCATTTTAAAGATGCCTTCAGATTTGGTCCAATAGGCGCAATTTTCTGGTATAGCCAATGACGCCATTATGTTTCTAAATGGTAATAGTGAGATTTCGATTTTCACGTGAAATGACATCAATTTTAGGTTGTTTGCATTTGGGCTTTATTTACCTTGCATTTAATAAAAGGGATTTGCTAATTAACCAATTTATGTACAGCCATAGTTGAATGAGTTGACGAATAAACATCACTCAGCTTGTTCGTGGCTGCTTATGTAATAGTCAACAATTTGTAGTCATTAAGCTTTGAAACTGAAATGAAATTTTGTGTTTATTAAACTTAAATTAAACCATATTAAAGTTTGAATTTTCCATTAACGGGAATTTCCCAGTTCTGAAGACTTATCAAGTCATCAACACTACTATTCGTATGCATGACGTCTATAACGCCATATACCGGTAATAATACGTTGCCTAAAATTTGAAACTGAAACCTTTTCAAAGCGCGCGAAATATATTGATTAATGTTGAACTTCTCCCACTCGTCTCCCATTTTCACTGCCAGACTTTTGATTATACAGCATCATTTTCAATATACAGTACAATATGCTGGAATCGTTCATGTATACATGTATTTCAGAGTTGGGAGACAGCTGCCGACAAAATATGTAGCAATGCTTTATAATGCCATATGTATAGTATGTTTGATGCAGGGTTCAATGAAATACTGACTTGAGATTATCCAATGCCAGTGCCCATAGTCAGATGCTTTTATGAATAGGGGAATCCCTTAGATCCAGCTTAAATCTTCTAAATCTTTCAGTCATGGCCCTCCATATCCACCTTTGTTTCTGTTTCATCTGTCTGCACATGAGGTCACTTTTCGAGAAACTCATTCAAGCATGCATTTAAAAACGACTTTCGGGGTTTTTTATTACATTTTTCGCCCTGCATTTTACGCTGATCCCATAAAATCTGATCCTTGGCAGATATTGCGCTAATGTCATTTTGCACCTCACTTTTATTACGGTTTTAAAATATCTATTTTTTGACTTAAGTTTTCTACGTAGTCTTCTTCCTTATCTTGGTCATACGGACGATGAGGACGTGTCCCTTGAGCCAGGGACGAAATGACCAGCAGAGCTTTTAAGATAGCACATCTCAGATTTCATCTTGTTGTTATTTTAGTTTTCCATCGCTGGCTGTCATGTCCAATGATATTGTCAGTGATTTTGTAGAGGGACACTTCACACTCTGGACAATGGACACTCGAGCTGACCAGAAGAAGGGGACATTTTTATTGTTTAACCATAACGACCCTACACTTTGAATGGGAAAATAGGAGTGGCGACGTAAGATCCAAAAAACACGTGTTTTTCTAACAAATTTCCACGGATTCCGACTGTGTCGAATTTTTAGCGTCTTAGGTTAACAAAACCCCATTGAGTTTTTCCACCCCACCTCTCTCTAGAGAGGACCTTCTCCAAAATGGTGATGGTGTCTCTTTCTTATTTGAATAGTTGAAAAATGCACAAAAGATCTGTCTTGAGTGGGCTTTGAATACGCTTTGAATTCGTTTGTTTTCACTCGCATCGATAGTCGTGAAGATATTTGAAGAAGAAAAATGTCCGTTGCAAAATAGCATTGTCCACTCATGGGCATTTATTTATTGGCGCACGGCCTCGAAATAGTGGTCAGTAAACCCAAAATGGACCATGGAAATGTCTACTTTTAAGGTAAAAGTATGGGCCTAAATGGCACTGTAAAGTTCAGAACCCCGAAGGTGGCAGGTTGGTTTAAATTGCAACGCCCCCACAAAGAAACGTTTTTCTGACATTAAACTGGTTTATGATAACAGTTGAACGTCTCGACAGAAACTACTTTAAAAGCTAATCAGAGGACGTTGAAGAAGCTCTATTTGACATATTAGTCATAGCCAAGATTGTGGGACATACATGTACATGTAAATGACAGAAATAAGTTCACTGAGATGCATGATACAGGTACCAAACCGGTTTCTTTGATAAGTAATTTTCTGCAATGGCAGCTGTAGTTGTAAGATAACAATGAGTCACAGGATTCGATAGAACTTCAACTTCTCACTGTATGATGTCTTCTACCATTCGTTCGAGCTACATGTATGCAATTACATGTAGATGCACATGCAGCTATGGTTTCGTTCCATTTCTGTTTGATGGTGAATGTCAACCTGGAAAACCTGGATATCACAGGGAATATCTTATAGTTCACCTGGAAAACCAGGAAAATTCAGGGAATTTTGAATTGAAACCTGGAATGTTTTAATGTCAAAATTGTATTTTGTTTATTCGTTATGATTCTGAGAAATCTGCACAAAATGGTTGGTTTGATGATCACTTCTGCTATTCTCCTAAAATGTAGCATTTGTGATTAAGGTTTTTTAAAGTTTTGCCAGCGGTGCTCCTTAATGAGTCTTTATGCATTATTGATGAATAAGTTGAAAAAACGAAAACTTGCCATCAGTGTTATTTGCCGTTTAATATTTCTAGCAATTTTTCATTCCATTTTCGTCTGTGGAGTCAATTTCTGTCAATATTAGTATTTCTAAAAAATTCAAAGAGTTCCATAACTGCATATTACTGATCTTGAAGTTACCGTATAAAAAAATCCCCTCAAATTTCTTTCATTGTTATTTCCAATAAACATTTCAAGGAAAATATACCTGGCATGCATTATTTTTTGTAGAATTATTCAAAGAAATGTTCGCAAAATCCATCGTTGGGATATGTTTGTTTGGTATTGTAGGCTAAAAACCTACGATTTGAGATCTTATTTTCCAACAAATTTCGCCTACGACGTTTCTTTATTATTATTGCTAAATAATATGTTTAATTAAATTATGGCATACATTTAATCATTAAAATAGATATATTTTGAACCTATAAGAAATAGAACATGCCCTATAAAACCTGGAAAACTCAGAAAATTTTGTTTGCAGAAATTAGTAGTCTTCATGTATTCAATTTATTAAGTCATACTGGGTAGGTAGGCTACTGTACTATTACAGCAAATTCTCGTGGCATTGGAATGCATTGAACGTTTCGACGAAACTGAGACCAGAGCTTAATTACCATAGCGTATTCTGCCTACAAAAGTATAATGAATTCCATTTCGACGTGAAACTCGTAGTAAAATCAGTCCACCCACGCAGCGCCAATTCTACTCACTAATTTGAATTCTAAAAATAGAAATGCATTAATTCTGATTCCTGAACGAATGGCAACTGCGCCGTTTCCTGAGAGGCAACGGTTGATCTTGTTTGTAACGAGCAATATTTTTTCCAATTACAGTGAATAATTGAATATAAGCATTTTTTTCTTTCTTTATGTATGTTAAGCTCTCGGTCAGCTTCTTTAGTGCTGTCTCTCTCCATTTCCTTAGCTGCTCCCACCAAGGAAGCAACGGGTATGGGTTTTTATTAATTTACGACAGCAGGATTCCTCCAGCCTATACACCACCATATAGGCAATCATGAAAGACAATTATCTTGTGTGTCCTCTTGTTTCTCTACCTTTTTTATTCCCAATTACATCCCTTATCTAATTCCTACCCTTGACTGGTTTCATTATCTTCTCCCTGCGCTTACTCGCTTCATTTTTTGGTGATGTTTTCTCTCGGTTTCGGAGAAAATGCTTGCTCCAGGGAAGGATGGGAATGTCGGTGGCTGAGATAGAAGTGAAAGTGAATGAAGCAAAAAAAACCTCTTACACTGACCATTAAAACCATCGTGGTATGTTCCTATAAAGACATTCGTCTTATTAGGAATCAAAGTACCCTCGCCTGATCTCCTGTCTTCCCCAATTTGAATCGATCACGTTAAATTTCAGAGCTTTTACCTCTGATCTGTTTTAGAGATTTTCCACCGTCTTGGTAGGGGATTGAGGACTCAGCCTGCTGCTCGGTCGCTCGAAAATCGCCTAAGATTGAATGCAATCTGATTGAACAGTGTGCTGCTGGCCAAAACAAGGTACCAGAACCGAATGCATGCTACGACACTGACAGAAAACCAGCATTAATCTGGATCGACGTTAATGGTTTCTTGACTTGGGATGAATCTAACCTTTTCCACTTGTTTCGGTGGCCATTGACCGAAAAATCGTTGGCTGTATGGGTATTTAATTCGTTGATTGCCACTAAAGAAGTCTGAAATTTCGATTGTTTTAGAGGATTTTTTTGGTAAACTTGGGTATTGCTCCTGCTCCAAATGTGCAATAGTAATATTTATATTTCGACTCTACTTGTCAACATCGCCTTGTCTAGTATGCAACAACGACACCTCTCCGTGCTGTCGGGATTTATCCTGTTTTTAAACTGTGTCTGGTAATTCGGCATTTCGTTTTGACAACTTCTCGATTCTCTCGAATTGTAAAAGGTTCATGAAACGTTATTCTGGTATTATTTCTTTATTTTTGTTTTTCAATATTTAACATGTTGTGTAACAAAATCATCAAAACATTAACCTAAATTAGCGTAACACTGTAATTTCTGATATAGCTGCCCCTAACCATCAGGCAATCACTGCAAGGTTGCGAGTTGTTTGGAGGCGCCTACTTTCTTAGTGAATATGCTAGGTCAGGTCTTAGGGTTTTTTTGAATTGTGCATGTAGCGTCATCAATGTCTAGTACAGTATAAACCTGTCACTCCTCAAAACTGCATGTACATATATTCTGTGAAACACGTCTATTTCAACGAAGCGCATTACACTGTACTTACGTGGGTTTTACTGGTTTCGAGTCAAATTCACGAAATTTCTTTATTTTTGGTTTCATTCGTAGTGCCATAGGCGAGGTGGTATTGTCTGGAACTTATTTGCGAAATATGACTGAGTAGAAGTTGAAAGGGTATAGTGTCATTTATTGTTCATCGGCAGCAGAAATGCAATTTTGCGACATTCATTCTACCAAAGTTGAGGTGGTTTTGTCTGCAATTTCTTGACGAAACACTACAGTAGTATAATGAAGAAGTGCAGTTTTGCGACTTACTCATTTTTGCCATTCCAGTCTTTTATCTTATGGTTTCTTTGAATTCTGCATGTAGCATCGATGTCCAGTACGATTCAAACCTGGCACTCATCAATACTGCATGTATTCTGTAGAACAGGTCTATTTCAACAAAGCGCATTATACTGTACTTGCGTGGGTTTTTCTGGTTTCGAGTCAAATTCACGAAATTTCTTTATTTTTGCATTTCAATCTATTTTGAGAGAGGAAGAATAAACATTCGTAATGCTATAGGCAAGGTGGTTTTGTCTGGAACTTATTGCGAAATATGACGGAGTAGAAGTGCATTTTTGCGACATTCATTCTAGCAAAGTTGAGGTGGTTTTGTCTGCAATTTCTTGACGAAAAACTACAAGGAGTATACTGTAGAAGTGCAGTTTTGCGACTTATTCATTTCTGCCATTCCATTAAATACGACGTTTTTGAATTAAGATTTCGAGAAAACTGGCTTCGCTGTTCCAGCCCACTCCACCATTGAAACGTGCGCATGCGCCGAATAGTGTCAGAGTTTCAAGGAAGAAAAGTGTGGAAGAAAGGACATGTATTGATAAGAGATTAGGTGGGATGGAGGATTTCGGCTAGCTGGGTCCTAATCCTCGACATCTTTCCAAGGTGCTGTCCTCAATGGCTTTGCAAATACTTTTAACTACTTTCGACCGTGTTTTTGCGTGAAACTGGAAGAAATAAACGACGCGAGGAAAAAAAATTATAAATTTTGCACATGTGCTGCAGCTCGGTTGTAGGCGTCCATTACAGCGAAAAGGATTTTTTGTCTCAAGAATTGACCAGGCGTCTCCTACTGCTGTTTTGCGAGCATTTTACTTAATTGTCATTGGGGGAGGATGAGAATCCCTGTTTCTTCGGTCAAGGCACGTACGCTGGACAATTTGGTCCAAATGTCCGTTACTATGGGAACTTTATTCACTTTGTCAGCGACATGGCACAAAAGCAATTCTTGCAATCATATACACGCTGCTGGATGCTTGCGAATGTTGGCTGAGGCTGAAGCCACTAAGTCGTTACTTTGGCATGTGACGCATTTAAATTTTGGTAATTAGAAAACAACAATTGCTCGGTGGCTTAGATTCGGAGCCATCGTACAAGGGAATTACGGTCATTAAACATTTCTGAAGACATCTAGATGATCTCGGGGCTGGTTAACAGCGGCGATGGTAAGCTCCAGAATTCTCCACGGGCGAAATATAGCTTCGAATTAAGCTGATGGAAATCTATAGATGAAAACCCAAAACTTGCTTTCGTCAAACAACCAACTTCCATAAGCTCGTCGCTGCATGGGAAGGAAACCAAACCTCCTGATGTGGATGAACTGATGGGTGGAGCCATAACGTGTTAAGTCCACGTCAATTTTTCCTCAAGATGATGATGGTGCATTGGTGCCAGACATGTCGCTATATTCAGACTCCTTATACAATGGTTTGTCTGATTAGATTCAGTATCCGCCACACCCAGCAGCAAATATGATCATATATCGATTGTTTTCGAAACGACTGCCAACGTTATTGCGCTATTGAGCAGTTCCAATCACAACTTTCAGAACGCCTAACTAGCCAATTGCAAGGTATTGTAGTGTGACATCCTCCCGTTTGCGCCTTCGGCTGGTAGGGGCTGCCAAGAATTCCAAACTGAAGAAGACTTGAGTTTTTTTCCTCACTGGATATACATGTACAGTAGTACGCCATATTCGCAGTGCAGTCAAAATAGTCTACCTTGCGAATTGACCTACCAGTTTTTAGAGTTTCATCTAAGAGCATCAGTCTGATTTGAAATGAGAAGTTTGTTCAAATGTTAATAACTCATATGGGAGGACTAAGTTACTTATCCTATAAGAAAACTTTCAATTATTATGTTAGAGGGTGTCTGCTGGATTTGAAATTGCAAATTCCACAACTTTTTAACAAAAATGGTCAACGCCTATTTGAATATGGGGCCGTTCAAGTTTTGGCATCACCAAATAGTAATTTTCGATCACATTCTCTATCCTAGCGATAACATGATTATTGGTCGGAAAAACGACTTTGGCAAATTTTTTGCAAAGCTGAATTACAAACGGTGAATTTTAACCCACATTTGTATTTTGTGAATCAACCAAAGTCAAAAATCCCATGACCCTAATTGAATTTCATGACTTTTCCATGTCCAGTACGTAGACACCCTTTTACCAATAGTTTACAAATAATTTCTTAATCTCAAAAATATTCCCTCGGAATTTGGTTAACCACCCTACCCTGTCGTCATTCGTCATCAGTTTTCCATTAACCTCTCATGATGAGGACAACACCTGACTGAACGTCCCCTAAACGACAACATTTTTTCCTATAATGTATTTGCTTATTGCATTACTTAATTGGTTTCAAAACTAGATATGGGTATTTTAATCTCAAATCGATCTAAAGTGCCAGGATCTTTACCGATCATCCGTTGCAGATGAAAATCAATTAAAACTTTTATTGGATATGGGTATCATTTCTCAAGAAATGCATCTCGTGATCAAAGCCAAAACATACAGCACATGTATCATCTTCTACTCTTAAACAATAGCTGGTCAGCAGGTATGATGTCACTAACATACAGTAGTAACGTATACCGTACTCTCAAGCGGTTTATGCAATATCATTGCAGCAGGAACCGCCTAAAATAAAAATGTTGAAGATATAACTCCCGCACAGCACTACGGTTTATGTGAACAACTGTAACCAACACACGCATTTATAGTGGTTTTCATTGAAAACTTTTCTTCAGTTATGCAAAAATGAATAGCACACCCATCTTGTGGAGACGTTTGCAAGACTCCCCAAGGCTGTTGAATGTTGGTTAATACGAATGATGGACGTCTTTGCAATTTTACATCGCACGAGTTTCTTTATGGAATTAGCTTACCGTGTGCGCAAGTCGACGTGAGGACGATATGAAAAAAAATTTAATGTCTCTCTGAGTTCAATGAAAGGAATTTCGCTGCATGTCTACTGCTTCGCCAACGTTTTTCTTTCGTCGCATGCAGCATGAAAGAAACTCTTCGTCAGCCTCTTCTTTGTCAGCTCTTTGAAGGTTTAAGATTGCCATCAAGACGATCTTAACTCCTTCTATGTGATTTGAATTAAATTATTAAATAAGTATATGGCTCTCATTGAGCGGAATTGCTGAAAAGAATCTCTCGAAATCACCTCTCCATCGCCAATTTTTCAATTTCTATTTTATTTGTGCGACTGGTGTAATTCGCAAATCGATATTACGACCCGTAAAGCAGGCCCCGCCCATACAAAGTCGATATCTTTATTGAATTTTGGGTGGCTTAACAAGGTATGTATAGTGATATTGGTGTAATTTTGTTATGGCTGCACCCTCGCATTCAGGTTTCACTGTATACTGCCTGATTTCAAATTATCAATTATTTTAACGCGATGGGTAAATTGATGGACTTTAAAATGCTGCTTTATTTCCAATTGTTTGCTTCCTGGACGTGTTTTGCTTTCATGAGCCGAAAGACCATGCTGTATATAGCCATAGCAACATTTCGAAGCTATTTGTCAAGCAGCAAGCAGTGACAAGCACAAAAATCCGATAATTTGACGTAATATTAAAAAGAAAATTGATGCAATTTTCCTTTTTCACCAGCGTGCCTTTGTAAAATCCTCGTACTTCTTAATAGCATAACCGGCATTCCTTTGGCCTCTCAACGTGTGCACTTTAATTTTTCTACATTGCATTACCCTGCCTATCTACGGATCTTCACGCAATAACTCATTTTTCCCATAATGTCGAGTTCGTTTTTATGAAATAATTATGCCAAGGAAAGAGTAGCTGCGCCGAATCCAATCAATAATCCGCCATTGTTATGTTGTAATTCAACTAGCTTAATTAAATTAGCAATTTGTTGCTTTCATTTTTTGACACTGATTTCTGGGGACTAGACGCTCGAAAAAAACGAAGAAAACCGTTATCTCCAAGATATATTTCTTGAGCCTGTATGGGTATATCCAGACATTCCGCATGCTTCTTATCCCTTATACTGTATACGCTTTCTTTGCTTTTGTCGAGAAATCCTACATCAAATAGCTTTTAGTAGGATTAAACCGAAATAGCGAACAATAAATAGTGCGGTGGAAGTGGTGGGAGTAACCTTATCGAGCTAATAACACATCTTTGACCATTGGGTATTCACGTGACACAAGTCGCCAGGAATTATGGGTTCGAAGAGTTGTAATCATGAAGAATTGGATCTT
The DNA here is from genome assembly GCA_034687865.1 of Kryphioiulus occultus. Taxonomy (NCBI): domain Eukaryota; kingdom Metazoa; phylum Arthropoda; class Diplopoda; order Julida; family Julidae; genus Kryphioiulus; species Kryphioiulus occultus. The sequence continues at coordinate 1,103 of JAQGAF010004970.1, read as the reverse complement.
TGTTTTGATTACCACATACGTGTACTTTTAGAGCATCAATAACAAACTCTTTACATTTCAACTGTGCTGGTCTGTACTAAAACGAATATGAGCAGTTTTCAATTTTTATACCTTTCTGGCATCTCGCTGCATGCTTTCAGTATTTTTTCCCCCAAACTCCTCGTTCACACTTTCCTTTATTGACCTTTTACTTGGCAATGTGCAATCTAGATCAGTATCCCCGAAATATTGCCTCCATTTCTCCCCTTGAATAAGCCCTGCGTATATTTATCTCCAAATGCCATATTTAGATTGCATATTGGAAAACATTTCGTACACGTGTTCTCTAATGCACCGTGGTAATGTGATTTGGTGAAAATATAAAAAGCCAAATTAATAGCAAAACTCGAGGGTACGGCATAAATTCATGTATAAATTAAACTATAAAAGGATAAACACAAGCATACCGACTAGCATACGCACGATAATACAACAGGGTAATCAATTACCTGAAAAACTTAGAATTGTCAGGGAAGTTGGAATAACCTGGATAAGTCAGAAAAACATCAAATTTTCTTCAAAAGTCAGGGAAATTTGTATCAGCAATAATATGCTAGCCTTATATCGCATTAACTTCAAGTGATGAATTCCATTTGTTTATGATGCTGCTCAAAATAGGATGTATCTAATTACAATTATGTGATAAAATGAAATTGCTAGCTGGTTTGAGAAAGAGCCTTTAAAAATTTTAACTTTTGAAGTCAAAAATAAAATTATCGGTAATTGGAACATTTTGTTTTGAATTTTTTTAATAAACAACTTTGGATAAAGTCAGGAAAATGTTTCCAAAAACCCTGGAAAAGTCAGGGAAAGTTTACGGAAATTCAACATTTAATTTGAGTGGGAACCTGATCTTAATGTCTGTGGTGGTAATATGTACGAATGTTACGCAGCTGGCTAGTTTATATTATTTCGTTTCCGAGCATGGAAAACTGCTAATCTGATATTTTTCAGTATTGATGAAGCTTCAATTTAATCCTTTTATTATTTTTACAGATCTATTTGGCCTCCTACGACATGAACTCTGAACTCTGACCTTTTTTATTGGCACAAAACACGGACGC
>JAQGAF010004969.1:0-13062 GCA_034687865.1 Kryphioiulus occultus | reverse complement strand
AATTCTTGTGGAATTGTATAGTACATGTGCCCAAAATTGTGGGCGAAAAATACTTGGGTTTCTGTTGCTTGTATCTGTATAGCTGTGTAGAGTAGTCCAACCAGGGGAAAAATACTCCAGGAAATTGGTTTTATCATTTAGTGGTTTAGCTAAAATCATTCCTTGACTGTTTACATGAACCTGAAAAATTTCACGAAAAATGATCGGGAAAAGGGTTTTCAATTAAAGTACATGTGCCTTAAATGTTAGGCGAAAAATGCTCAGAATATTGGTTTTACGCTTAGTGGTTTAGTTAAAATACTACACGTAATGTAGCTGTTACCATTAGTTTTATCCAAATTTCTCGATTAGGGCTTCAGGTTTTTCAAAATAAAATGTTTGCATCGCAAAATGGCAGGATATAATAGTGATCAGGCATTCTGGAAATGAACGCTGAGGACGTGAGTATTACGTTGCCATTTTTATAATTTAATAAAAAATAAACGTATAATAAGCGAATAAATAAACGTAGATTCTACCTACGTTTTGTTTACGTCAGTTAATCTGTAAACCCTGGATGACTCCCACGTAAGGTTAAGCTTAAGGTGGGTGGGGATAATCACCCCTCTTAAAATCGACACTCGCTGTACACCCCTATACGTGTACAGTAAATACTCCTGCACATGTATTTGTAAAGTAATTTTGTCCACAGCAGAGAATTTGGCTTTACCATAGTGATGCTGCCCTACTCCGCCATAAGCGCAGTGAGAAAGCAGGCTTCTCCTCATGACCCGTAGGCTGGCAGTGATTGCCTATGATTAAGCTAAGGCTTAAATAAATTGCAGTGTAGTTTGTTAGTTGGGGTTTGGATAGGTTTCTAGGTTAGGCCCGATCAAATAATACAAAACCCACACAAAAAAAGAAGAAAAAAACAACAAAAAAATAAAAACATAGAAAGGATGAATTACGACAGTACATTCACGTACATTACATGTGCATTATTTTGTTCAGTATGTTTTCGCCCTTCTGTACAGATTAACTGTCTAAAGTAAATTTTTTTTAAAAATATAACGATCTGTAATGCTATCAGTGCATACTTTTGACTTCTTCGTGTATCTGTAATCATCGATTTAAAAACACTGAAAATATTTCAGCCTAGTGCCATAAACTTACCCAATCAGAAATGTGGTGGTACAAATATATACAAAATTCTTTACTAGACAAATTAATTTTCCTTGGTATTTTTTTAATAATTTTAATTTTGTTGTTACCTGTAACTCGGCCTCCATTTTGTTACTCTATACCCTTTTCTGAATTTATTTCGTCGTTTTGCTTTTCTTCATGACAGGAATTTAGCTTTGTTTTGCTGTAATTTTTCTGTTATCTTTTTGTTCCTGGGTAAATTGAATTGTATTGAAAACTCTCTATGCTCCAGTATTTGTTTGAAATAATTCAAAATGGCTTCCATACTGATTTGACATTGTACAGCAGTCAGCTACGAAGTAATTTCTTTAGTCTTCTGCTGATTGTTTTCACAAGTAAAGTACATGTAACTAAAGTGCCATATCGTAGGCTGTGTATAACCTTTGTTTTCATAAGGTCTAATTTATTGCCTCGTAAATGTTATTCTTCCGAAGGTGTTGCGTTGTGTTTCAACTGATGCCAACGTAAACAGCGACTCTGCATAGCTTTTATGTTAAAACTATACGTCGTTCATTGACTAACGTACAGTATACTAACATAAATAATACGTATTTGAACTATAAACCAATGATAATATCTCCTGCGCAAATGCTTTACGTTAAAATTTATCGCACGATGAATTTCGCATTCTTACGAACGCAACGCTAAGATAGGCTGCGTATACAGAATATCATTAAACTTGTTTTTATAAACACAATGGAATTTATAATCTCCAAAAAAGATATTTTGTTGTGGATTCGTGACATTTTTCTTGGCAAAAAATTCTTTATAGGCTCACGTGTACTTTCAAACATAATTTTATTACCTCTTTTTCAAGTCTGAAAATTGTTATCGTAGTGAAATTGGGTTTTACCTATACATGTACATGAACGATAAATACTATACGATTCCTGCTGATTTTGTTCAACTTGGACGGAAATCATGAATAAAATCACTAATGTGTTGCTACAACTCGCCATAAAATAAAGAAAGATCCATGTGCGCATAACTCAAATTAACATTTTCAAACGAAATAGGATGTATACTGGTCATCGATTACACCATAGAAATTGAATAAAGAAAATAGAATCGCAGAATTCAGCCAATGAGTTTGACCATGCATGTAGGAAAATGGTCAAATTTTAAGTTATACAGTAGGTTGCAGAAGTCAATTTTTTTGGCTAACTGGCTATTACTATAAACTTAGAGAACCTTTTATTCGTTTTATGCAAACGTACAGTAATTGTACTAACTCGACATGTTTATAAATTAAGGAACACGTTACATGTCCACAGAAGGGACATGTATTTAATAATGGACAAAATCACTAACGTATCACTAAAACTCACCTTAAAATCACGAAAAAGTTATATTTTAATACATTTTTTCCATATTTTAATCCAATTTTTTTCATATTTTAATCCCATAAAACTGATATAAGAAAATTTGATTCACAGAATTTAGCCACCGAGCTTGACCATTTTGGGAAAGGGTGAAATTTTAGGTCATAGGTCACTCGACATGTTTATACATTCCTTATATGTCCACAGAAGGGACATGTATTTAATATTAAACAATAATAAATAATGGACAAAATCATTAACATGTATCTAAAACTCGCCTTAAAATGACGAAAAATTCATTTTTTTCCATATTTTAATCCATTTTTTTTCCATATTTTAATCCATTTTTTTTCCATATTTTAATCCATTTTTTTTCCATATTTTAATCCATTTTTTTCATATTTTAATCCATTTTTTCCCATATTTTAATCCCATAAAACTGTAATAAGAAAATTACAATCACAGAATTCAACCACCGAGCTTGACCATTTTGGGAAAATGGTAAAGTCTTAGGTCATAGGTCACTCGACATGTTTATAAATGAAGAAACACGTTACGTGTCCACAGAAGGGACATGTTTTTAATAATGGACAAAATCACTAACATACACGTATAGCTAAAACTCAATTTTAAAATATTATGTTAATCCACTTATTTCCATATTTTAACCCCAAAAAATAGAATGAGAAAAATAGAAGCACATGCTTGACTTTTTTGGAAAATGGTCCCGTTTTAGGTCATACGTTACTCGACATGTTTATAAATGAAGAAACACGTTACATGACACATGTCCACAGAAGGGAGAATGATGGACAAAGGATGATACCATTAGTTTTAATTGGTCAGTTTTGAATTTCCAGCATCGACCCATGACCATTATATCCTTTGTCTCCCAGGGACCGTGCAACGTCACAGCAGAGGGCGTCTGGGGTCACGTGTAATTTATTTTTAGCACGTGACCAGAGCGAGTGGCCCTTTGTCCGTTCTGGAAGGACCAGGTCCAGCTGCCTGGGTCACTCATGCGTGCGGGTATTATGGATGGAGTCGCCCTAAGGGGCCTAGGGGGGGCATAGGGGCACACAAAAGCCATCCCTGACCTCCCTTATTTCGGAGATTGTCCCTCAGGGGTGGGATAAAAGGGGGCAAAGCAGACAATCACAAGACCTTTTACATCTGGTGGGGGGGATACACGGGTTTGCATGAGAAATTAAAATCAGACACCTCAAAGAGGAGTTTAAAACGCTATGTTTGGCATTTTTATTGGCAGTTTTTCCCTTTTTCAAATACTTTTAAGAAAATTGGTGACTGGCAAGCACTTTATACATGGTGACTACCAGACTGCAAACCTCAGAAAATGTTATATTCGACCTGAAAAACCTACAAAAATTAGGAAATTTTGAATTGAAATCTGGACGTTTTTAGCACAGGGTTCATACCGTCAGGGAAAGTCTGGAAAATGAAATAAATGTGGCCAGAGAAAGTCAGGGAAATGTTAACATTTTGTCCAATAGTCAGGGAAATAAAATGTGGCCTGAGAAAGTCAGGAAAATGTTGACAATTTGTCGATTAAGTCAGGGGAAGTCAAGTGGAAGTTGTAATACTTTTAAGAAAATTGGTATTGGCAACCTGGAAATCTCAGAAAAATTTTATATAAAACCTGGAAAAATCAGGGAATTTAATTGAAATTTGGAAATTTTCAGTGCAAGGTTCATACCGTCAGGGAAATATAATGTGGTCAGGGAAGTCAGGGAAATATAATGTGGTCAGGAAAAGTCAGGGAAATTTTTGAGCATTGTTGCAGCTGTACAGAAAAATACGAATATATATATATATATATATTTATAGGGATTTTTATATAAACTACGTTATTTTTATTTCCAAAAAAAACAAAGGAAATACACTAAAAATTCGTTATTTCTGGTAGTTTTTCGAAAAAAATGTTCGTAAAATCCATCTATTGGATACATGTACATGTATGTTTGCTCAGCAATGTTGATTAAAACCTTCCAATTGAGGTGTATTTTTTCATAATCCCCATTTCCATTCCTAAATACTGTTTTCGATGGAATTGAGGCAAGCATTTAATCATTGAAATATTTTGAACCTGGAAATTTAGAATGTGACATTGGAAAATTTGAAATTTCGTTACTTATCTTGATATCCAATTAGATTAAAGGGGAGCCACTGTTTTGCTGGTTTATATGCCCATAGATGGCGCTGAAGAACAACAGTACTTGTATTTATGAACTGCTCATAGAGCCATCTGTGGCAACATATGCTCTGCTAGAAAATAAAGAACCATGTTGATGACACCGAAGAGTGACGAGTCCTACATACAAGTTTGTTATTTTGTCTGTTCCTAGCATGGATATAATAGGAAATAGACCTACTCTACATGTACACTGTAGGCCGGAAATCATTCCCAAATCGTATTTTTTCGTTTGTTTGATTTTTCCTATTTTTTCACTTGTTTGATCGTGCTCAATACCACTAAAATTACGCAGAAGTTGGTTGTTTGTGATCGACCCAGCTTTTTTTTTCTTCCTCTTTTCGTTCAATTATTTATACTGTTGGTGTGTATGACTAGGAAAGCCTAGTTCGGTAATTACACAGCAACGAAATATTGGCATGTTGGGTGATTTTGGGGCAGCAAAATAATCGCTTTGTACGTCTCAGGACGCCATGAAAAGTTAACGATGACACTTTAATGGGCTCGGAGCACTTTAGGACCTTCAGGATAGTCGCACACCTTACTTATGGGCTTAAAAGGCTGTTTTCGAGCCATTAATGGACGTTTGATAGTCAGGTTTGCTCGTCTGACCCAATTGCAATAACAGTGTGTTAAAGACGAACCAATTTCAAAAATGTTTATTTCCAATTATGGATGAGAATTACAGGAAAAAAATCTTTTTGAATGGTTTTTGAACATCAATGGTAGATTGGTAGGATGAAAATCGCTGGGGTTATTAGGGTTGGTAACATGCTAGAGGCACAACCGCATTTACAACGGTTTGGACATGGTGTTTCTTGGCTTCACGAGAAAGATTTCTTTTGTGAGGACTTCACTATGCGTGGCAGGCACTCCCCCCATTCTCGAAGGATTTTCAAGGAGATGCTCGAGATTCAGTTTTCAACCTTTGCAGGGGTGAAATTGAGAACACGGTGTGGTTCTTGCTAAACCAAGTTTATTTTAACTGCTGGGAGACCTTCGTAAAATTCAAGCTAATCAAAATACCTTATGAAAAATACAGAAGGGAAAAGTTGGGGATTTTTTATGCTATATGACGTGTTTTCACCCCTGTTAAAACGCAGAAAAATAATATTAAATTAGAATAGAATACAAGGTTATTGCAATTTTGTATTTTGAACTCCAGTGTTGTGTTTTAACAGATTTGAAATTGCTTTTAATGACTGCAAATGGCGTTTACCACGGTGTTCAATACAATTAAAACTACATTTAACATGGCTTAACATAGTATCTCCGAAATTTGGTACTGCCAACTTGAATAATAACACAATTGAAAATGCTTTTAATGATTTTTATCATTACACGATAAGTTTGAAAATACTTTCAATGACTGTTAATGACTTTTACCATTGTGGTATTTTAACATGTATGAAACTACTTTTAATGACTGCTTTTACCATTATGTCGATAGGCCAACGTTAAAAATCTTACAAACAAACACACATTTATGGCGGTTTTAAGTCGATTGAAACTACGTTTAACGACTTTTCCCCCTGATGGTGATTTCACACTTTTGAAACTACTTTTAATGATTGTAAATGACGTTTTCCACGATGTTTTAATACAATTAAAACTACTGTTAACATGGTATCTCCAAGATTTGGTATTGTCAATTACAATATGGCGTTTTAGCGCGTTTGAAAATACTTTCAATGACTTTCAGTGACTTTTACCATTATGGTATTTTAACTCGTTTGAAACTACTTTTAATGACTTTTACTATTATGGTATTTTAACACGTTTGATGACACGTCTTAATGACCTTTACCATTATAGAGGTTTAATAAATTTGAAAATACTTTCAATGACTTTCGCCATTATGGTGGTTTAATACGTTTGAAACTACTTTTAATGACTTTCATCATTACGGTGTCTTAACACGTTTGAAACTTAAATTGTCGATCGCAGAACTTTGTTTTTAATTGGGTTTCAACAGGCGTTAAAATTTTATTTTTATAATAAATAGTACACTTAATTGGTGAAAATTTTCTTCGTAAAACCACTCGCATACAGTGCATCAATTACTAAACAGATTTTCAAAACCAACATTGTTAATTACTGTCGACACCCACACGCAATTTGTTAACCAAAATCTTACTAGTTCAGATACATGTACCAAGTGCTTTTGAGATACCCTAATTTTAACGTATATTAGTGCATTGTTTTCCACATAAAACTTGCACTAAACAGGATTATTTTTCAATTTGGCAGGCGCATATCTGTCGACATTTAGCCAGTTTATTTTCCTATTTGTCCCTAGATGTTGTCGGTTGCGTCTTATCGCATTTCTTTTCTTATATGTTTCGTGTACGCAGTATTTCCGTTTCCATACGTTTTTCCCATTGCCTCGAGATTCCTTCTGGACAGGACTACTTTATCCCGACACAATAAAGAGATTAGGAAAACGTTTCCAGTTGTTTATATTGAGATTTCCCATCTCCGTCTGCCCGTAGAGAGGGATATAGTATTCAGTCCTAAATAAAATAAAAACTGCAGTTTGTCTTATGGCTTTCTTCAGTTTGCGCATGCACTTAGCCAACGATTAAGCCTAGCCTCCAACTGCTAACCTCCAACGGGGTCTCGATTCTGTCACTTTCAGACTGTAATGGATGACTGCCTCACGCTAATGTATTGATTGCCGCTGGGGGGTGCGGGAAATGGAGACGGAGGTTCAGGAGGGGAAACAGACAACGGTAAAGGACTGACTGGCACATACGCAAAAAATAAAAAAAAAAATAACCAAACTACTGAATAGGCTGCCGCACGACCAAGTAAGCCAGAATGGGAGAAAAAGACGCAAAAATAGCCTTAAAAAAAAAAGAAAAACATACGCATTGGGGAGCAGAAGTTTTTCAAAATGTTGTACTGCAGCAGAGCCAGCAGAGTGAAAACAGAAATCAGCCATTCAGCCTGAACCTAAAGCACTTACCGTACATGTACATGTAGGGTCGAAACAGACCCTCTGTGGACTCTGGACGAGGCTAGGACTGGAACCCTTCACTGGGGAGATTCTATGGAATGCACATGATGGAATAGAGAGAAATTGTAAAGCAACTACATTACGTGTAAATGGGCTTAGTTTTTATAATGCAGTATCAGGATTGTGGCCAGTGTGAAAAATGTGAAAATTTCAAGGAAAATTTACATGTATACCCTTGTGTGAAAAATGAAAAATTGAGTAGAATCATAATTTACGTGAAAAATTGGGTAAAAATGTCAATTTATGTAAAAAATTCATTGGAAATGAATTTCTCAAAAACATCCTGCTTAAAACTGAGGAATTGCACTCCATTCAGGTCCTTAATTTGTAAAAAAAAACGTACTAAAATTTGATTATTTTTCACAGTTTTAAAAACAAAATTTCCTGTGGCGTTTTTTTGAAGACTTATATTACGTGAAATATTTCGTAATATATACGTGAATAATTGGGTTAAAATGACAATTAACGTGAAAAATTCCGTAAAAATGACAATTTACGTGAAAAATTGTGTTAAAATGACAATTTTCGAGAAAAATTGGGTTAAAATGACAATTTTCGAGAAAAATTGGGTTAAAATGACAATTTGCATGAATAATTGAGCAAAAATGACAATTTACGAGAAAATTGGGTTAAAATGACAATTTACGTGAAAAATTGGGTTAAAATGACAATTAACGTTAAAAATTCCGTAAAAATGACAATTTAGATGAAAAATTGGGTTTTAATGTCAATTTATGTAAAAACTTCATTGGAAATGAATTTCACAGGAAATCCTGCTTTAAACTGAGGAATTCCCCTCCTTTGAGGTCTTTAATTTATAAAAAAAAACGTACTAAAATTTGTTTATTTTTATCAGTTTTTTTAAATTACCTGCGGCGCTATTTTGAAGACTAATATGTATAAGAATCTTACAAATAATGCATTGTGTCATAAAATATCATTTCCATGAAATTACACTTGAAATTCATTTTTAGTCGAATTAAAAAAAATCGCCTACGGCGTTCTCTTAAGCATTGATATTAAATTTTACACCATACAATTTTTTTAAGACAAGCAAGCTGAAATCCATTATTTGTTGCCTATTTTTGTAAAAAAAACTACCTATGGCGTTCTCAATATTGTAGGTGGCTCGAGTCCTGTAGTTTGAGATGCATTGGTATAGCTCTTGAAATAGCTATTTTTTTTCAAAAATGTTGGATAAAAATGTGAAAAAAACCCAGATATTTTCATGTAAAAAAATGTGAAAAAAAACTAGATAATTGCATGGGAAAATTCAATTCTCTGTATACTGCTTATAATGTTTGCATAAATTTTTGCATTAATTTTTTGTATTAATTACCCAAATGTGTACCAAAAACTTAATCACGAATATTTTCTATGTAACCAAATCTGTAAACTGGAATCTCAATTACAATCCTGCTAGGCGTAATTTAGCTCGTTTTATTCCTAATATTTTTTCTCACACGAGGGCATGAGCTCGGAAATAAGTTTGCATGAAACAGTAAACGCCCAACGTGACAACATCCATTTCAAAATCTAATCTTGATTAACCCGCAGATACACGTTTATTTCCACACAATGAAAATCCCACTCAGATTCCTCCGATGTGCCATCGACATTTGCCCAACAGTTTTGCTCATTTTTACTCATTTTGCTTTCAAATGAGCTGGTCCTGAATTATTATCTTGACCCCGCATGACTCTGTTTTATTAAGGCTTTACCTGAAATATTCTTTCATTTATATTCATTTTGAGTATGAATGGATTTATGGAGTGACATATACCAACCATGATACACTGTACGAGTACTTGTACATGTACGTGACCGTGAAACACTCGTATTTATCTGGTTTTTCTGCATTTTTTTTATCTCGTGGTATTTTAGTTTACTTAGTGAGCGTATTAAATTTAAGCCGGTTTTAGTAAATTATTTGACACGTTGTAGCCAGCTTTTGATAGGATATTGTTTCGTTTGCATTATTCAACGAATCCCTAATGGGTACGACAGATGTTACATCCGCAAGTTTTTATGACGTTTGCCAATACCACGTGATATTGCAATACAAACAGGCCAGTTGCAAACGCATTTTCACGTGGAAATTAATAATTAATAATGACAAGAATTATTATAACCTTATAAACACACCTTCGAAATCCTGATATTTTTATTTGATTTATGATTGTTCAAGTAGTAGTATCAGTTTTAGTTTACTAGTTTCAGTTTTAATTTCAATGGACATTTTATTCTTGATTATGACGGAAATCAATGTAAGCAGAGGAGAACGTTATTTTCTCAAAATAAGTTAAAAATATCGAGGTGGCAAAAAAAGGTGGGAGACATTTTCATCTGACAGCTTTTAATTCTTAAACCTGTGAAATTACTCAAAATTCAGCAAAAATTAGTTAGCTTAAGTGTGTTTTTTGGGTGACGACACACATTGGATTACATATTAAAATTTATACTATAAAATGTGCACATGATTTTCTGAAGAAAATCTTCAGTCAGTGTGTATAACAAAATACTTGATATTAGATTAATCATTTTTGCTGATAAATAAATTAATATTCACCTGAAATAGGTAAAAAGGTAAAATTTATAACAAAAAATTGCAGAATGACTTTTCTGAAGGGCATAACTGTGTAACAAAATATTCAATATTGAATATAAAATTGCAGAATGGGTTTTTTAGAAGAAAATCTTCGGGAGCATAACAGTATAGCCAAATATTTAATAGCAGACTAAATCATTTTTGCTGATAAATGTAATTAATATTCACCTGAAATGGGTAAAAAGGAATTATTTTTCATATATGTGCTGGACATTAAATAAATTTTCAAATAATTTATGATAAGTGAATTTGAGTAAAAGGACATTCATTTTGAGGTTTTGAGTCATGAAGGAAATTAAGACATTAAAAACCTGCATGGACACCCTGTACATGCCCAGAAATATGTCGAAATCAAAATTAACTTGTATAATCACTGCCACTGAAACAATGCTTAGATTTTGTTGTCAAATAATCGCATGTAATGCTGCACCGACTGCAATCTTTAAATGAAAATTTATTGTTGGATGATGACATTGATAGGAGACGATAGTGCAATTTGAGACAATGGATACGAGGACTAAAGACTGAGAAAGATGGTTGAGTTTATGTTATACAGTATACACGTAGACGAGAGTTTCTGCGTAAAGAGGACGTGGGTTAGTTTTATGGGAGACCTCTGTTTGTGACACCAAAGAGTAAAGATTTTATTCTCCTTCATTTGGGGGCAATTGAGAGGGTCATTTTCTCGCCGAATTAGGCCCAATTAAGTTTACAACGTTTGGTCTTCTGCGTTTTATGGGCCCCACGCACTTAAAGCAAGACGTTTGCCAGACTCCTTTGATGTAGCCGAGCGGAAATTAAAGTTTATCAATGCTGGAAAACACTGTTGGACCACACAACTTTCAAAGTAAATAAGAAGGGAATTGCATAGAGTAACCTGATTGAGTTTATCGAGAATATCACGTAGTGTATTATATACTAGTACATGTAATGCACTTTATTAGGCAATTTATAATATAGCATTTTTTAAATATTGATACGGGTGGTCTCTGTATGCTGAATAATAATAACGAGCTAACAACGAAAATTGTATATCATTTCTTGGAAATTGAAGGCTATAGGTTAGTACTTCCCTAACTGTTTCGTTCATTACCCAAAACAACCACTGAGGAGAAAATACTCCTGCCCAATTTCCATATACAGTATATTTATCAGCATTTTTTTAAAATAAATTTAAGAAAAATGATGGATTTCACCCAAATCCTTGTAAAAGATGATGACCAAACAATTGGCTGATGGAAACTCTCAATACCCTGACATTTTTACGAATTTGCATGAATTTAATGACATTCCCTACCTTTCTGATAAAAGATGATGACTACATGTAAATAATTGGCTGATGCAAACCCTCTGAATTTCCTTCGCAATTTCTCTGACATTTTCACGAATTTTCATAAATTTCCTGACATTCCCTGACAACTCCTTGACACGTCCGTCAGATTTTTTCAAAATAAATTAAGAATCCCAAATTCAGATAAAAGATGATGACTAAACAATTGGCTGATGCAAACCAACTCAATTTCCCTGACTTTTTTTCCAATTACCTGTCATTCCCTGACAACTTTTCTGTCATTTCCTTGACATGCACATCAGATTTTTAAAAAAAATAAATTAAGAATCCCAAATTCTGATAAAAGATTATGGCTAAACAATTGGCGACTGCAAACCCTCTGAATTTCCTTCTCAATTTCCCTGACATTTTCACGAATTTTCACGAATTTCCTGACATTCCCTGGCGTTCCAGAAAGTGAGAACACTAATTAAATCAACGTGCACACGTATTAGAAACAGCAAAATGGTAATGAATGGTTAATTATAAATAAACGTGAACAGCGAAAAAATGTTCAATTTGTATCAACAGTTAACGACAAATCAACCAGTTTGGTAGTTGTTTGCCATTTGAAATTCGAGGTTTCATTCCGAGCATTTTGTCATTTTGTAATTGAATTGAGTGACGAAGGAAGGAGTAAGCTGACTAAACCCCCGAGAAGAATGACTCGTTAAAGTATTCCCAGTCAGCCTGGGTGTTTTCAGGAGGCGTGGATTTTTAAACCAGCATTTGCAAACCAGATGTAGACGGAGGGGATAACATAAACTGCAACTAGCAGTCTGTCTAAAGGCAGCCATTTTTTTTATTTTAAATTGAGAGGGGCGAGGATGACAAATACGATGTCTTCTCACGCTCTTAACTTCTTCCCCCAACCGACCCCGAGGGGAAAAATAACGAAAAAGGGAGAGAGGGGGGAGGGGGTGAGAAATCCTGTTCTTGTTTCTGAGGGTGACCACTGGCCAGCATTATTCTGCTGCTAGGACGAAAACTCGGGTCAAGACTCAAAGCAAGTCCACCCTGGCAACAACCGCAAAAATGTTAACGAGGGGATCGAGGAAACACGTGCAAACAGTTTTACATTTTAGGATGGGTGGCAATTTGTTGGCAAAATGGGTTGGCAAAATGACCACAACGAAGGTTAACTTGAGACGGAGATGGAGGGTGGGCAACTAGCAAACTTTTAAGTAAAAAAAAACTTTGAAAAAAGTACAATTTTTTCTTCTTCTCAATTCCGAGAATTTTTGGCCAGGGCATGATCGACACCAAGGGCGTGGACTCGAATTCCGATGAAATTTTAGCTATGGAAGCAGAGCACTAGACAGTTAGAGAAATTTCGTACGAAATGTTACCTTTTGACGTCATTTCCTGTGCCAAAAATGTGTTTTCGGCGAA
>JAQGAF010004968.1:0-13063 GCA_034687865.1 Kryphioiulus occultus | reverse complement strand
AAAATTACTACCAAAAAGTGAAAATTTCGGGAGGGGCTGCAGCCCCTCAGCCCTCACCTTCTTGGGTACGGCAGTGATCAGATCATCGACACTTACAGGGTTCATAACGTCAGGGAAGGTCGGGGAGAGTCAGGGAAATAAGGACATTTTGCACGAAAAGTCAGGGAAAATCAGCTAGGTGGGAGTCAGGGAAAACTTTAAAAAAATTTTGAATTTTCACAAATGACTTGAAAATTAAAAATTTCCAGTTAAAATTTGAAATTCAATTCAATTTTAACAGGAAATTTTTAAATTTCAAGTCATTTTTGTGAAAAACACCCTATAAATTACACCTACAATTCGTTATTTCCAGTAGTTTTTAAAAATTTCGCCGGGGAACTCTGAATTTTGCACAGCAGTTTGACATAAGTGCAGCCATTCCATACTCAAAAATGTTCTGATTATTCATGCAGAATTTGGATGCCTTATGAAACTAAAGTAAAAATCTAATTTTATTTTGGTAAATTTAATGTAATCTTACAGTCGACCACGAAATCCGATTCCTCAACGTTTGTGTAAAATTATTGAAGCTGTCTTTCTTTGCAGGAGTTCTGGAAACAATCGGTCTGGCAATTGAGAAATCACCAATACAACTGGCAGATTCGGTGGATCCGCAAATATTTGTTGTGTTGGCATTACACCCCCACGAGTCTGTTCGAACAGAAGTCATTAAGGCACGTGAATATGATGTTATAATTCCTGAGAAGGCATATCCTGAGTTGATATAACTTGTCAAGTAATTTGCATTCCAATTAGGTTTGGGGAAAGTATTTAAGACATGCAACCGAAGAGCAGAACACCAACATCACGAAGAAACATCTTCTTAACTTACTCGCGAATCAACTATATCAGTATGAGGCTGCTGCTCCGTTGATAGAAACCTGCATCAGCTTGCTCATCAGGGACAACTTTTCCTTCGATTCATGGTATGGATGGTCTAAACCTCAGATTTTTGCGTAAGAATGTTTGAGTAAAACACAGAACCAGGAGTGTTGAAGATGAAATTCTCATTTAATTTTATCGCCATGTTTGATTTCTGCGAGTAAGGATAAACACAAAAAATAGACTGAAAAATGTCACGAACATGCATGTCGTTCTTACTTGGGGTACACATTTTGGAAATGTTTGTTTCATAATTCTGAAGTGCTCAGACAAAATTGATATTTCATGGTTATTGTCTGTACGTAGTCACTTGTAATCTGCACTCAAGTAAACGTAAAACACCTTGCGATTGATTGCAGTATTTATCTATGAATACCAGTAGTGTTGCACAAAACGTTGTTTGAGGCTTTTTTACTTATTTATACTTTGCCGTTTTCAGGGACGAACCGTTGCTAAAAGTAAACTTATGGAATCCAGCGTGTATTCCTTTGGTATTGGCAGTACTTCCTCGATGTCATCACGATGCTGTCATTTGTCTGAAATTTCTTCAGTTTCTAATAAAGGTGATCGAACAGTTTTTCCAAGATTCAAACCAGCTTGCTAAGTTTTTCCGTCCTTATCTTATGCAATGTGTATTTTCAGTTTTGCCGCCATATGTCCACGGCGTACAAAGAATTTGTGAACTGTGGTTTGATGCAGAGTTTGTGCCTTACAATTTCTGCTGTTAAGCATTCGAGTTCCAAGTATGTCAACAGTTCAGATATTTTATGTGCAAACCAAAAGGCATGAAATAAAAAATGGCAATCTCCAATGAATAAGAAGCATTATGTAAACATGAAACATGAACATTTCTTTGCAGTTCAAAGGAGCATTTTAACGAAAAGCACAATTTAGTTATGGAAAGCATCAGCACATTGCTGTCCGATGTTATGGTCTATTTTGTCAGGTATGTTGCTGTTGCATTTACTTGTTGCGTGAAAGTTTTTACCCTGCACATCCTGTGATTATTTTTGTGGTTCTCGTTCAAGTGCAGTCATTCCGGTATTCAAACCACTCTGTTTTGTTCGGATCTATTGGCCTTGCTATCCCACTACGAGCAAATTGAAATTCAGCGGCATGGTAGGTTTGAACTTATTCATTGCAGCAATCCAGAACAACAAATTGACATAATGATTCGGATTATGGATTATTGTAGGTGTGGGTTCCTCGGGTGCGCTGGCATTTCGTAAATGCCATTGCAACTGCCTGAGTCAAGCTTTCGCCGTTATTCGAAGTCATTTTGAATGGAAAGACGAACAGCCGATGACTGCTGGTAATTATTAACAGATTCGTGAAAAATTAACTGACTCTGTTCTAAAATTGACCATTCAAAAAGGGGTTGTATTTTTTGGAAGATGAATAGATACTTGGACAGTGGTTCCCAATTTTAAGTTTATTAAATTCCTCGCATGGGTTAAAAATATTGATAGCATTTAAACTTTGCCTCATTGAATGTAATGGTTTGCTCTTTAAATAGGACGCAGAAGCTCATTCACTGTAGGGCAATCTGGCAAAATGGCAACAGGCCCCGAGCTTAAGGAGCGCTTCAGGGAGCTGATAGAAAAGGCTGTGGATTTTGTAGTCTTCTCTGGTGTGTAATTTTTGGAAAATGCAAATTGTTTGTTTTGACTATGGAGTAGTTGACAGATGAATAATTTTAGATGACATATCTGGTGAGCTTATATCATATGACGAAATAGCATTTAGCCACGATCTGGCAAAGCTTCTTCTCGATGGCTGTCTTGCAGTTCTCGTGAGTTGATGCTAATGTCGTGAAATAGATGAACATCTATATGTTTTTACGCTATAGAAAATTTCTTCTCTTTTAGAACAAAAGACATTCAAAAGCCATGCCCTGGCACTCGTTGGCCTACGCGGCTCACGATTGTCTTCGTGCACAGTTAGGCTACTTGCTAGTGTTTCTTCTTGCTCCAACGCAGCCTATCGTTCAGCGGCTCGATATCATTGAATTGCTGTTGTCCAGGCCACGGCACATCGAGCTGATAAATTACATAATCAAGTCAAGTGTAAAAGTAAGCTTTGTTGTAATCAAGTCGTTATTCATTTTGTACTTGTTAAAAATGAGATCTGTTGCTTTCGAACTTGATCACGTAGGTCGAACAGAAGTTCCTGGGCTTCATGCAGATCCTGGTGCGCGATAACTTCGAAAACATCGAGGATGTTGAAATGATCAAGTGCGTCGCTGTCAGTAATGAGCTGGAGAAGCTTTCTGGTTACTCTGTCTATGGCAGACCTTTGCCAACTTTTGTAAGTTGCTGAAACTTGAATTATTTGAGACGTAAGGGTCAATGCAGAGTTCATACCATCAGGGAAATGAAATGGGATCTGGGAAATATGGACATTTAGCCCAAAAAGTCAGGGAAAGTCAGGTGGGAGTCAGGGAAAACTTAAAAACTTTGAATTTCAATTTTGACTGGAAATTTTTATTTTTCATTCATTTTAGTGAAAATGCCCTATAAATTACACCTACAATTCGTTATTTCCAGTAGATTTTCAAAAGTTTCGCCTACGGCCTAAAATCCATCGTAGAAATATGTTTAATTTGAGCGACTATTTCTTGGTTTGGTCATGGAAACAGTTCGTTTTTTATTATATTTTACTGCAAATTGCCATGGCAAAGAAACGTATAGCAGGTACTGCTGATTTTTCTAATCATTTCGCCTGTTTATATTAAATGTTAACACCCATATTACCACCCATGTAAAAAAGTTTTTATGGTCTAGTTTTCAATTCTAGGGCGTTCTCAATTCTAAACTGTGGGGTCGCAGCGAATAAAAATGCGATTTTTTTTTTTTCAAAAATATTGGATGAAAATTGTGAAACAAATCAGATATATGCGTACAAAAACATTTAAAAATATTAGATACATGTACTTGAATAGGCAAAGTGTGATATATATTTTTTATTTGATAAGTCAGGAAATTGATCAGATTTGGTCAGGGAAATTGAGTTGCAAATTTTGGTATGAACCCTGCAATGATCTGCAGCGGATATGTGTATATTTCGTCTTTTTCGATCGCTATGGTTAATTTCAGACCAAGGAAGATTGGATCAAAGATGCCAGTCAAAACAAGAGCTCGTGGCTAAGAATGCAGTGCACACTCCTTGAAAGGTTAGTTGGTTTGCTAACTATCGACATGTTGTGGCCAACTTCTTACCATCTCGGCTGATGTTTTCTCGGTTTTTAGGATATTGCAGAAGCTAGAAACCTTGTCAAAAACGTTAGAAAAGGCCTGCATAGCCGTGACCTGCTCTGTTGCTGATAAGCAAAACCGGCAACGGCAGTTATTCCTGGCTCACGTGAAGCAACAACTCAGTGCTCAGTTGCAAACAAACCGTGCGTGGCAGTCACTCATTCAACATTTGAGCCATGAAAGGTACACATTAAATTTTTCAATATGAAATATTATTACTGATTTTGATCGAACTATCCACATCACAATATCACATATCACAATCGTATCATATCACAATATAATGCGATTCGAAATGTATTTTGCGCATTTAGAACTGTTGTCAAAGAAGTAAATGCGGTTTTCTTTCCAGAGCTATATGGCATTGCAAAGACGATGATGCCCAATCGTGGGAACTGGATCCCACTGAGGCTCCCCATAGGGTGAGGAAACGCTTGAAACCTCATCAGCTACATGTCCACGAGCGATTTCTGATGCCGGAACATCGATCTAAACTAAGTATGTTTTTGATTAGGTGTGCATTCCAACACAGGGTTCATACCGTCAGGGAAATGTGGACATTTTGCCCAAAGTCAGGGAAAGTCAGCTGGGAGTCAGGGAAAACTTTCAAAAAAAATTTCGTTTCAATTTTTTGACTGGACATTTTTAATTTTCAATTCATTTTTGTGAAAAACATCCTATAAATTACACCTACAATTCGTTATTTCCAGAAGAGTTTTTCAAAAATTTCGCCTACGGTGTTCCCTTTTAAAGAAACTAGCTAAAATCCATCGTAGAAATATGTTCAAATTGAGGGACAATTTCTTGGTTTGGTCAAAGTGTTCCTATTTTTACCATGTACTGCAAATTGCCGTGGCAAAGAAAAATATAGCGAGTCCTGTCTAAAATTCAGCATTTAAGATCTGATTTTTCTTAAAATTTCGCCTGCTTAAATTAAATCTGTTATGCCTGATCTAGTTTTTTTAAAACAAAAAAGGGC
Organism: Kryphioiulus occultus; assembly: GCA_034687865.1. Classification (NCBI taxonomy): domain Eukaryota; kingdom Metazoa; phylum Arthropoda; class Diplopoda; order Julida; family Julidae; genus Kryphioiulus; species Kryphioiulus occultus. The sequence goes on along the minus strand of JAQGAF010004968.1, from coordinate 7,909 downwards.
CTACAGTAGTCTCTTGAATCTGAATGTCTTCAAAATAGCATTAGGACTACATTTTTTTTACAAATATCCTGTAGGCGTTCTCTTAAATGTTTATTAACACCCATATAATTGTTGTTAAATTTGTTTGTGGTCTTGTTTTTGGAAAAATTTTGCCTACAGCATTCTCAACTCTAATACCTACGCAGGGTCGCGGCGAATGAAAATGCGAATTTTTTCAAAAAGATTTGATTAAAATATTTAAAAAAGCAGATATATGCATGTGAAAAAATTTAAAAATATCAGATACATGTTCTTGAATGGCCAAAAAATAAAGTTAATTTTACATACATGTGATATTTATTATTTGATAAGCCAGGGAAATTGATCGGATTTGGTCAGGGAAAGTCAGGGAAACTGAGTTGCAAATTTTGGTATGAACGCTGTAGGTGCGCCTTCCAATATTAACATGTGGTATATAACGCTATCGTTTCAAGCAGGGCCTGAATCACGTCCTCCTAGATTCTCGTATCTTTTCGAGAATGACGATAATTCTAACGATCTTGCAACGATTAGAGATGAGCTCAACAATGCAGAGAAAATTAGGTTTGCTTCCTTTACCAGATTATGGATCGCAACTGCCCTATAGCCCCATTTTAAATTGCAGCCTTGTTTCATTTATTAATTTACAGGGAAATGTACCGATGCATTATCATCACCCCTTCGACAGAAGCCCAAGGAGAGTTGCTGCTCGGAACCAACAGCGTCTATTACATAGGAGAGGAATCAAGTTCTCTGAAAATGGATGTGCGTATGGCTATATATGGTTATATCACTTCCGAAACACCTTTTGTCTAGCACACATGATGTGCTCATGTTGACATCATGCAGTAAATTTGGGCTTATTTTGCCATTACAGGCTGCGAATCAGAGCGACGTTGTCTCGTACACGTGGCATTTCAATGACATCCGGGAAATGCTGAAAAGAAGATTCCAGCTGCAGGACAATGCTTTAGAACTGTTTCTGACCAATGGGAAAACGTTTTTAATTGCATTCTGTACGGTGCAGGTAAGTCGTGTTTCACGATCAAATTGAGTGCATTCCTTTATCCACTTGCCTGCATAGTTCTTTCAAACATTTTATTGAAGCAATATTTTTGGTTGCATGTTTCTAGTTTGAGATGTTTCTAGTCAATGATTCGTGTTCTAATGTCACATTCATCCTCTCGCTTTAGGAACGCAATGCGTTTTACGAACAACTCAACGTTAGCAATTTACAAAACTTGCTCATGGATAGTGATAACTTGACAGCGCATACGCAGATGTGGCGCGATCGAATGATCACCAACTTCGAGTATTTAACGCAGTTGAATAAATTTGCTGGTCGTTCATTCAATGACCTAATGCAGTATCCAGTTTTTCCTTTCATCTTGGCTGACTATTGCAGCAAAGTTCTCGATTTGACAAACCCCAAAACCTTTAGGTATGCACAGTTTCTGTAATATTTGTCTCTGGATGAACTTTCCTCATTTTGCTTATGCTATTGTTTGCCATTAGAAATCTCACGAAACCCATGGCTGTGCAAAATGAGAGCCGAGAACAACACTACGTTAATCAATATGCGGTTAGTGCTTTCATCTAGTCTACCAGATAATTCCCAAAAAATCGCACTGGCTTTTCCCAAAAATGAAATTTCGAAAAGCTTAAAAATGTGCTTTTCATTTTCGCAGTTTTTGAAAAAAGAGCAAGCAGGAAATGACTCCGAGGATGGCTTCATGCCAATGTCAGACCCATACCATTATGGTTCCCATTACTCCAACAGTGGCATTGTGCTTCACTTTTTGGTGCGCTTGCCTCCATTTACGAGCATGTTTCTGTCTTATCAAGGTAAATGCATGTTTCTTAAAATGTACAAGGACAACTCCATAATTCGAAGTATAGGGTTCGTATCGTTAGGGAAAGTCAGGGAAATGAAATGTGGCTAGTTAATGCCAGGTGGGAGTCGGGGAAAACTTGAAAATTATTTGAATTTCAATTTTGTGACTGGAAATTTTTAATTTTCAATTCTTTTTTTGTTAAAAATACCCTATGAAGTTAGTACTCCTACAATTCGTTATTTCCAGTAGTTTTTCAAAAAATGGCGCCTACGGCGATCCCCTTTAAAGAAACGCTAAAATCCATCGTAGAAATATGTTAAAATTGAGGGACAATTATTTGGGTTGGCCAAGGAAACAGTTTGGCAAGTATTCCTATATTTTACTGCAAATTGCCGTGGAAAGAAAAATATGGCAGGCTGTCTGTTTTCTAAAAAAAATTTGCCAGGTTATATTAAATCTGTTATTTCTGGACTAGTTTTTTTTTAAAAGGGCTTTTTTACAAATTTCGTCTGTGGTCTAGTTTTTGTAAAAAATGTTCCTATGGCGTTCTCAGTTCTAGAATATAAGCAGGGTCGCGGTGAATGAAAATGAGAATGTTTTTTCAAAAATATTTGATTAAAATTGTGAAAAAATTTTACAATATTGTACTAGTAATTTTACAATAATTTTACTAGTACATGTGATATTTTTTATTTGAAAGTCATGAAAAATGATCAGATTTGGTCAGGGAAAGTCAAGGAAATTGAGTTGCAAATTTTGGCATGAACCCTGAAGTAGGATAATTAAGCTCACTGGTTCCATAAAAGGCAAGGTTCTTCTAAGAACCATAGATATAATTAACTGAAAAGTAGCCCATTTAGACTTTTGCAGGCGTTAGAAAAGTCAATAATCGAGAATAAACTGAAATGTCTAGTCTAATTGCTAACATTTTTATTTGCGCGCAATAAATTGCATGCATTTGGATTGTAAATAAGATATTTTTTTTCTGTAACAATGGACCAGCTGTATCTACTAAACAAAACTTGTCTGTGGTTCTCTGTGACAGATAACAATTTCGACATACCTGACAGAACGTTTCACTCTGTGAACACCTCCTGGCGGTTGTCCAGTGCCGACTCGACAACCGACGTCAAAGAGCTCATTCCAGAATTTTTCTTCCTTCCTGAAATGCTGATAAATTCAGAAGGTAGGGATTTTACTGCAATTCTTCATGAACGTCTGTAACTCATCCATAATTTAAATTCATTTTTAGGGTTTGACTTCGGTGTGAGGCAGTCAGGAGAGAGAGTTGACGATGTCAACCTTCCTCCGTGGTGCAGGCACGATCCACGGCTGTTCATCCTGATTCACCGGCAAGCACTGGAATGTTCATTCGTTACAGAGTGGCTTCATCATTGGATTGACCTTGTATTTGGGTACAAGCAGACCGGCAAGGCAGCAATCGAATCCATCAACGTGTTTCACCCTGCGGTACGTGTCGATGAAAACTGCATTCTGACATCGATTTAAAACTACGTTCATTTTTGGTGTTGTCTCCCTGCAGACTTACTACGGCTTTGATGTCGAACAGATCAAAGATCCCCTGCAGCAGACTGCGATGCGCACGATGATAAAGACGTTTGGACAAACTCCGTGCCAACTGTTCCGGTATGCCCATCCGATGACGTCGCTGTCGTTGACTCAACAACATCAAGAGCAAACGTTGAAGGTATGAATGCTTTTTGCATTCCTGTATTTTAATATCGCCCTAGTTTAATCTTTGGTCAATTGCTAGGCCATGAACGAGGTGCACGGCTTGTGCTGGGGCAGCTACGTCGGTTCGCCAGATGAACCGGAGCCAACTGTGATTTTGAGGCGGCGGCATTCGCATCCCATAGGCGATTTCGTTCCGATGATAACGAACGAGGTGTTCGGGTTGCTCGAAAAGACTTCGTTATTGGTACAATATTGTAAAGATAAAGGTTTGTTGAGCGTTCCTTTCTGTGCTGCACCAAAGCTTATTCTCAAGTGCAGTGAAACCTTTGTCTGATATGTGCATCGAGTGTCAGAGTTAAAGGGGTGTCAGTTAATTTGCTAAGATTTTGAAAAAAAAAAATTGGCACTGCTAACAATATAAAACAGGCTGCCAATTGATTCCTATGTATTCCTATATTTTACTGCAAACTGCTGTGGCAAAGAAAAATGTAGCAGATACTGGCTAAAATTCATCATCTGAGATCTGGTTTATTTTCTAAAAATTTAAATCTAACATTTCTGGTGTTGTTCAAAAAAAATTGCCAAAGACATTCTGTGAACAAAATCTGCTATTTGCATGAGAGAAAATGTGGACAATTTTATACCGACTTGAGCAATTACAATTAATAAGTTGGAAATGCTCTAAACTGCAGTAATTGGCTGATTTTTTCATAAAAAATCCTATATTCTTCCTATTTTTTTTTCATTTTTCCTATATTTCCTATTTTATTCTACCTCCGTAACACTTGACAGCCTGATAAAATATAGTACAGGAAATCACATTTTCTCCAACATGAAGTGATTCTCATCACAGTGAGGTGCAGAAAATAATGAAAAGTAAAAACGAGGGGTCGCGTAGACTTTTCTGCAACATAAAGGTTCTCACCTTAGGGGAATTTGAAATGAGATTTGGCCAAAATGTGCAATTTTTGTTTGGTGGCAAAAATTTTGTCCGATATAAAAGTATTTTTTCCTGTCGGTGGTGCAAGAAACATTGTCCAACTTTGAGGGTTTGTCCCTAATGTTAATCCTATGGCACATTTCTGGTGCAGAAAAAAACTGTCCAACATAATTAGGTATCCAACTAGGGTTACTGTACATCAATAATCTTGACCCATTTCCATGACGAAAGACTTTTTCCAATATAGGTGTGAGCATGATCAACACTACATATGTGACGTGTGCGGCGTTAGTAATTCATGGATACGACGATGGCATGATACGGCTTCAGCTGAGGCGAGATCGACCATCGAAGGCCTTTATAGCAACCAATGTGGCTGATCCGGTTAGTTTCTCGTGATTTGTGACACTTAGATTTACTTGGTTTAGCGGCTCGTGTATTTTGATGTAAATTTAGGTAACGTGCTGTTCAACTGCGCCAGATTGCCCTCTGCTTTTCGTGGGGAAGTGCTCCGGTAGCATTCTAGTGCACAAGATCAGCTTCGAACTAACCAAGGTAAGCCGGTCTCATCTTTCGAACACTATTTTTGCTGGCAATTTCTGTTCTTGAAACCCGCTTTTTTAATTTGGCATACAGCCGGATGTTGTTCTCAATGGCGGTGCTGTTGAGCTTTTTGGACACGACAGTGCCGTGTCCACCATTTGTGTGTGCAAGAATTTCAGCATAGTTGTGAGCGCTTCCGTGGATAGAACCTGCATCATCTGGGACTTAAACAGGTACTTGTTGTCCAATCATTTGTTGAAATTAGGGCAGTGACATTGGTTGACCATAATGTTAAGCAAGCGTTATGTGCAAGCTTTGATTTGAGATTTCATGGATTTCCACTATTTTCTTAATAGGCTTGTGTATGTAAGAAGCATAACAATGCACACAAATCCAGTTGAGCTTGTTCGAGTCAGTGATACTTCTGGGGATATTGCTTCAGTTAGTAATTCAGGTAAGTTAAGTTGCCAAAAATGGTAGCAATTATTAAATAAGAATAACAGATTGGTTTTGTATTTCATCAGCCAAGGGAGGTTGTTTACTGCTCCACACGATCAATGCAAAGTTTGTTGGAAGGGTTGACACCAAAGAAAAAATTCATTCAATTTGCTTTTCTTGTGCGACTGAAGGGATTTCAGTCAATGCGATATGCGCTGGGTTTTCAAACGGTGACATCGGGTAAGTTGACAACTGACAATATCAGCTATGGTCCCAAGTTGGGGATGTATCGTGTGTACAGTTTTACGAATGAATTTCTTTACTTTGATTCACAATTAGGATGTGGAGTACTTGGGATTTGCTCCCCATCAGAACGATGCGTTTTCCAAAGTTTAATAATCCGGTTGTGAGGTGAGTGGCTAATAAGGCAACGACTTTTATCTTTGCCAATCTCATTTGCTTCTAAAATTGTGTCCAAATTACTTTAGCCTGGCATACTCCCTTGATTGTCAGCATTTGTATGCTGCCGGTTCAGACGGAGTTTTCATCATCTGCGAATCTTCGTCCAAAAAAACGACCAGCGTTCCGAAATTCCGGACACTTATTTAAGTATCAAACCTAAATGAACAGTCCTACCGGTGATAATACAATTTCTATATCGTATTTTTCTACTTCATATTTTTTAGTTAGATATTTTTTTGTTTAACTGAAAACTAACCAAAAACAACTAATGATTTTATATCGAATTTATAAGAGTGGCTCAAAAGACTTACGAACACAAATTGTACAAAGGTTTTTGTATTAATAAAAAATGATTTCCTTATTGAATGATTTGATAAATGACAATGCAAATTAACCAATAGGTTAATTTCAACACCCTACTTTGCGAACAATTTTATTTAAAACCAAACAATTGGTATTTTATAACCAACCAGTCCAGAGCACATTCTTAAAGAGCGAATCGGGGAACAAACTTATTCGTAATTAACATTTCTGTGTCAGCCAAGTTGACCGTAGCAGGCATTGGGTAAAATGACAAGTTTCAGTAAAAGCTCATGACATTCATTTTATAGTTACTTATTAACTTAAAATTCAACAGAGCTGAGCTTGACAGACATCACAAAACCTCGCTGAAGCATTTCACGTTTTAATGTTGGTGTCGGAAATCCGGCATATGCCAAAACCAGTGGCTGTCATCAAATGTTTTCTAAAATTTCTTGCATTTCGAGCAGTGAGAAATTGATAAGATGAACTATCACCCTGAGAATAGTGTAGAAAAATCCTGGATGGGCAATTAAGGTTTGCGTCAATGGAAGCGACACGTGGTTATCGAATTTGTGTATCGGGAATTTGTTGCTGTGTAGGCCTCAACGTCATGCCGCTATACAGTTGTTCCTAAAAAACTCTGCATTGCCGACATTGCTTGCCATACTGACATCCAATTTGATAAGATGCCACAATGCGTTTTCCAAACTTTAAATATACAAACGATGCAATACTGTTTTCCAGACTGATCGTAGTCTGCCATAGCATCAATAATCATTTTTACAATTGTGGTAACAGCAGTCTAGTCTTAATTCCTCATCCACCGGTTTCCACGTACGGGCCAGTTTTGCTGGTACGAGTACTGGTTCTGCAAAATAAAATTAGATTCGGGCCGATAACCTAACGGAAGATCAACTGGGCAAAGTGCAAAATTTGGTTGTTGAGCTGGGCTGTTAATGAAAACTGGCCCGTTGAAACCGTTTCTTGGTGAAGTGCTGTTGTGCTGGTATTGTACCTGTTGGTTTCTATAATCTTCGCCATTGCTCGACCTAGAGCCATGCCTGTTATTATTCCCAGAGCCGTAATTATTATTATTTCTGTGGTTAAAAGAAAAGCCAGGTGGGCAAGACAAGGTCTTTTGGTGCCTGGCTGTGGGGTGTTGAGTGATTTCTGGGGATGAATCTGAATTATTTGTCCTTGCTTGAAGTCGAAGATTCTGGCCAAATAGCTTGGTTCCAGCCATCAGTTCAATGGCATAGGGAACAGAGATGTCATGCTTGAAAAGGATGAAGCCGAAATTTCGTTTAACGCCCTGCTTGTCCTTCGGAATGTTCACTTTGTCTACTGGGCCGGCCTAAAAAACGGTACGAAAATTAGAAAACTCGTTTGGAAAGAACGCGAAATTAGGATTTAGGCCTAATTGCTGGGCTTGTCTAATGTCTACCTGCAAGAACAGCTCGAACAGCAGCTCTTCGGTCACGTCTTTCTGCAAATTTCCGCAGTATATTGTTCTGGAATCGTCCATTTTTACTTTACCTGGCGGAAAATTGTGTGCTTGGAAAGTAAAATTGGAAAATGAGTTGAAAATGCGATTAATGAATAAAACTAGTCCTAGATGAAACCAAAATTTCGGCTATCGGCTAAAAATTTTTTTCCGGTACCGCCCAAGGGGAGG
>JAQGAF010004967.1:0-13066 GCA_034687865.1 Kryphioiulus occultus | reverse complement strand
TGTGAGTCAAACAGAGCTGACTGATGAAAATGATTTTGATGTTGACGAATATGAAACGTGCATCTTAGTTGAGAAATAACCAAAAAGTGCCAAGATGACAGACCTAATCACAAATAAGTTTGACTAGGTGTGCAGCATAAATCAGTTGATTTTCAAATATGAGAATTTCAATAACGAACTTATACAAAAAAATTGTAAGCAAACCGATATACATGTAAGTGATTTTTTTAGCTGTAAATAATTTTGTAAATTCAAACTATATGATGTATACGTGTATGTACACATGTACATAAGAATTTAAATTAAATAACTGTCGACTTTTTTGTCATCCAGCGATTTGAATCATTTGGGTATTGTTATCAAAATATCCTGAGCCCAATGTGATCATATTAAGCGGAATCCACTGTATCTTAATGTATCCACAAAAGTTAGCCAAAACCAAAGGTAAATCACTAGGTAGTGAAAGAGAAGCACTGCAGCACAGAAAAAGTTAGCAGTTAAAAGTAGGGAAAAGTAAACCCAGCTAATAGGTGGTTAACTTAAGGATTGTAATAAAAATGGTGGATAAAAGTCAGATGAAGATATGTTATTTATGGACTTTACTGATGATGTTTTACCAACAACCTGTGTGACATCACCAAGAGCACATCCATTTGATGACTATGATAATGTCAAATTCAAAGCCAGTTTTGAGTTTAAATAAAATCAGTTTTAAAACTACTCGCACAAGTTGAATATTTCATTGATTTCCAGATAATCCAGGTTTACTGACCTTGCGTTAAAAACATCTAAAGTAAAATGGTGCAGCATAAACTTTCTAACTTGTGGTTATGGGTAGGCCTAACACCAGGTTATCTAACCTTTCATTTAACCTACAATGGTGGAACCGGACCTTAGAAATTAAAGTAGGCGCATTATTACATTCGCATATCAAACAAATGATAAGGTTCAAAACGTCTTCGAGGGCATAGGGAAAAGCCCACTCTTAAGCTAAACGTCAAGAGAACCATGGATGTTCGCAGCAGGTTGAGCGAAATTTGGATTACTTTAATCGACGAAAATATAGGAAGAAATCGAATGAAAAATTGAAGTTATCAATTATTTATACCAACCATGGGCTTCGTGTTTGCGAGCCAGACACGGGTACAGCTATTTCCTGCCAGCATTCAATTGCATGGCCAACAATATAAGTTGCCAATGTCACGAACAACATCAATGCAACTGTGAAACCTTGATGACACGTACACCACGCTAAGTTTTAGCGCTGCTTTACACGGTTGAAAGGGACGTTCATTCATGACAGACTGTTTTCCAATTTAGGATGACTGCACGGTTTTGCGGACGAATGCTTTCTCTGACTGGGATATTCATTATACAGTACGTCTCATCAACAATAACTTTGTGTAAACATTTGGAAAGTCAGTTATTAAAATAACAGTAATGTCTTCAATAGAGAAGTTCACCTTTGTGGCACAAAACCTTTCAAAAAAGCTGAGTAGGATAGGAAAAAACAATCTCTGGCTCACTTTTTACAACTTTTTAACTTTACAAATATTTGAAAATTAACTTAAAAATATTGCAACTTCCTTAGGCCTACTACTAAGCTGATGTTTGAAAGCAATCAAATACAGTAGAGCCTCTGTAAGTTGACCACCCACGGGACTGTTGCAAACTGGTCAATGTACCTGTATGGAATGATGCTTGTACTGTCACAGGATTTTAATTTCGCGAACTGCATGTACTCCCATGTACTTACTTTTTACAGTAATCAAATGTTATTAATACAGTACCAGTATTGCTTTTCCAGCAATTATACATGCAGTACAGTAGGGGCACTGAAGTGGTTCAAAATGAACTCTTCTACCTGTATAGAGACAGTTACTGCTCAGGGGTATACAGTACAAGTTTTGCAAGCAGCCAATAAATTTAATCATCCACGACTTTACATGTTGAGACCATGCTGGTCAACATACAGAGAGTAAATTACTATTATGGGTCATAGTCCAAGCGGTCAATATACAAGATATAGAGGTGCAGGTGATCAACATGTAGAGGTCACCTTCTACTGAGTTAATGTGGTGACCGCCCGATCAGTTAAAATGTGGTCAACATAGGGAGGTGGTCAACTTTGGAAGTTCTATTGTACTTTGAATACATGAATTCAAGTCCAAATAAGTCGTAAAACAAAAGAACATTAGCAGGAATTCAAGTTTGATTACTTTTCAACTAGATGCATCCAGAAAGTCATCGCAAAGCCCAAGTTGAATTGACGATCGTTTTCCATTATTTTTCACTGATTAAAAGAAATGGAAATTCGGGAACGATCATGGCCAACAAATATGTCAACACTGGCAAGCCCATTGTACTTTTTCACTAACAGAGTTGTCATTTCGTAGGGGGAAAAAGCAATACAAACTGTACAAGATTAAACACGCAGGGCTTCAAGAACCAGATTTTATTGAAACAGGCATCCGTCTGCAAATTATTTAGACAAGCAACAAGTAGCCGACCTCACGCAAATGTCTCAAAAATGTGTAGTGGGCGATGGATGTATTATACCGCCTGCTCCACACCGTTTCTTGACAAATGTGACGCCCCCATAGACATTTAAGCTGACCATGTATGCAGCGCATCACTGGTCAAGGCTTCATCAATGGATCAATGATAGTCAAATATTCCAGCCAGCAGTCCCACGGCACGACTGTTCGTGCTAAGTGCCATGTTTGAATACCATGAATATTTATTTGTGCACGTTTTCGACTTGGGTACGAAAACGATACCGAATTTTTTGCCATTTATCAAGCAGAATCATCAGGCCATGCAGTGTACTGCGAAGAACTGAGCTCGTCAATTCCTCCCAGAGCACTGTTTGATTAGAATCCTATTCATCCAAGGGATTGACAGCCCTAATTCTCTATTTTTCGTTGTTGGTGAGCATCTCGAGTGCAATAGCAAAATGGCACCTGCTCGAATGCTACTTCCGTTTATTAGATTTGCCAGCCTGCCAATATGAGATTTATGGCAGCACTTGGCAAGTCTTCTGGAATGGATCTGTTTACACAATTGTTAGCGGTATTTCGCTGACAAGCATGTTGCATGCGTTTAACAAGCGATTATGCAGCGGCGAGGGTGGTTATGTGCCAATTAGGCTCACCGCGCTTTTAATATTTTATTGTTTCGCCTTTCAGACTAAATTACGGCAGGTAAACATGGACCGTTAGTAGCCCATCAATTAACTCTTTCGAGCCCACTAGGAACCTGAAAAGGATTGATGCATATGCCAATACATTTTGCCATGTCTTAACTTTGAGAAGTGAACAACAATCACCGTGCAAAATGGATATGAAGTAAATAAGGAGCCCAAATTCAAATATTGAACGTAAATTGCGTTTTAGGCGAAAAATTAGCAGCTCCGACTTAGGACTTGGGGAATAAATTGCAATTTTAAAGATGGAGCCAACTTGCGTGGTAAACCATCACCAACTTTACCAGCAAACCATTGGTCTTTCAATGTAGGCCTACTGTGAAACCTCATTATGTCGGACACATATGGTGCATACCGAGTGTCGAAGTTAAAGTTTGCGAAGATTTCGAAAAATGTTGACCTAGCTAACAATATTAAATATAATACAAAATGAAGTGGTTCTCGCCATACGCAGTGAGTAAAAGGATAAAAAGCCATTTAGTCAACATGAGGTGTCAAGTGATTCAGATGTTTTTCTGTGATCCCACGATAGAAAACTATTCCAAATGTCTGATCACATTGACTTTTCTCCAACGTGCGTGGGGTCCTCATCGTAGAGTTCTGGGAAATGAGATTTTGCCAAAAATGAGCCATTTCTGCCCATGCGGAATTTTTTTTTGTCCAACATGAAGGGTTTTTTCTCGTAGGTGGTGCATGAAAATGTCCCACTTACGACTTAAAAGATGTCCAACATAATGGGTTGTCCGACTTATAGAGGTGCCCAACTAGAGGGGGTTTCACTGCACTAGTACTTCAGTCTTCTAAACTACAGTAGCTTAAAGTGATAACAGTAAATTTACACCAGTTTCACAAGACAAACGATACTGCTGGTAGAAAACAATTTTTATGGAGAGTTTTAGGCAGTTTTCCTGCTTTCAAAACACTGGTTATTATGTTTTCCATCCCTGGAAAATTTGTGTCCCAAATACAATATCTTCTACACCTGAACGGACATCATTCACACCACATCAGTGGACGAGTTAACAATGTGTGCTATCCCCATAGTAAACCAATAGGTTGCTGTGTCACAAGTTCCACTTTTGAAAATGCATTAGACAGCTTTGTGGGCGAGTGGCAAGCTATTGTTTGTAAACATGATAGTGATCTATCCAGTAAGCTCTACACGCACCGCTACTCAAGTCGACCGCTAATTGAGAAACAACAGGCCCTTCAAGCTGTATTTTTCAAAACACACGATTATTAAGTGTGAATATAAATGCAACAAGTAAAGGTTATTGGATTTACACGACATCAAAGACCAATTATGAATTTAAGGGCGTCGTGGATGGGCTATGGACTTGTTCTAATTTTAAAGAAAGTCCATTATTTTATGCCCCACCGGTACAATCAAAAACAACAAGCATAACAATGCCTCAAATTTCATAACTTTTTTACTTTTTGGTCACGCACTGCAATTTTAGTGTTGAATTCGTTTCTACACAATGACCCGTGCAATGGCAGAAACACATGTGGTAACTTCACATTCAACAACGTCTAACAACACATGCAGTCCTACTAAAATTTGCTCTTCCAACATGATCTACAGTGTATTGATCCAAAGAACAAAACTGAAGGTTGGAAAATCATCTCAGCACTCGAGCACGTGTCATTGGTACCCTGAGAGTGAAGGCTTAAACATTTTACCAAAAACAATTTTGCACATGAGAAGAAAGCTTTATTGGCATTATTGAAATGGCCAACCTCGTAAACAATGAGCCAGTGGCAATGACTACACATCAAGAAGGTTAAATTTCGAAGGCTCGCACATCCCAACTATTGGGGACCACTAGTTTAACCTTGGTTAAATTAGCCCGAGGCCCACAAAGTGGTCTGTCTAGGCAGAAGGTCGAAATCACAGTTGTTGCAATCAAAACAATCGGCTCTTGCTATCAGCGAGCAAGTTTCTTAGCAGTTGTTCGACTCCTCGCATTTGTGTAGGTAAAGAAACCATAAAAAATGACAACCCATTCAGTGGATTCACCTTTATCGAGTCAAAATATGCAGTATTATTTCAAGTAAAACTTGCCCGGCCACGCACCCTGTTTGTCCTCCGAGGCTCAAAGCCGGCAGGTGGCGCTCATGGCAAGGCTCCCACGTGTTTACACCTTTTGTGCTGCAATACTAATTTAATTAGGACCATTTCAGAGTAATTAATCAAGGCCAAGTTTCTTGTGGAACGTAGGCCTACTTTACTGGCTCAATAGCACATCAGAACCAGATTTGCCAATCACGAAGCCTGAGAATGGGAATCAATATGTGCATAGATGGCGCCACCGAAGCGTCTTCTGCTCTAAACACAAGTCAGTTGTGAAGTTTTCACCGATGGACATTGATGGTATCAGTTTCATCATTACACTTAGAACCCCCTAGTAGTGGTCAGACATTATACGAGATGCGTGCACTCGTGTCTTTGGACAATTAGCAGATTATGTGATAAGCTGCATTAAACCAACTTTTAACTTTCATAGCACTTAACATGGACGCCTCAGATACTCAATTTCTTTTAAGTACCTAGGATGACAAAAATGTCATCTACATAAGTCACTCATTTGCTGCAACAACATCATAATTCGAAAATGGTTATTTTTGAGGAGACGCATTTGAAGTTTCAAAATACAATGCAACACAATGGAAGACACTAAAATCAAACTAAAAATGACAAGCCTTAGGGAATCGTAGACACAGAAGATACCACACTCAAAAATAGACTTCATTCCCCTTCCCCCTGTACCAATAACTTAAGTCATGAATTTTGAGTTACATGTATGACATTGTTGCAGCAAATGAGTGATGTATACAAAACTGGTCCATGTGACTTGTTCGGTTTCAAACCAGAGTTGCGGCTGGTTACACGACGCCTTAATACTGGTATTTTATCTGAATAGCGTCCATTAAAACAGTATCCATCATATTTACTGATAGACTTCAATAATAACTACCAAATTGGAAAAAAATGGGGACATCAGAATAAAATAGACTATAGAACTGGATAGAATTCACTGCAAGCAAGTAAAGGATTATTGTTTGAATACATCAATGACATGGCGCAACCAGCGATCCAAGCACTTTTCACAAGTGCCTACACCGAATATTGAAGATCTGAATTTATTTCGACACTGAATCAGCATTAAGTGTATAGCGTGTACACAACTTTGAAAAATGATTTACCATTCCGTTCAGCATCAATCAGTCAACGCATATGAGTTTTAAATTCCGCTTAACGAATTTCTCCTTCGAACGTCTAGCTTCCAATACAGAAATGGTAACATTCTGCCACAATCACCGAAAATGCGAGCCAGTTGCCACGCTAATTGCCATGGTAATCCAATTTTAACTTTCCAAAAAATGCATCGGGAAGCACGCGGACGGTTCCATGCTCGCAGCTCCCTCCGTGGCTCTTCCCGCACGCCGATTCCCGTTGACTTTCAAAAAAGCGGCTCGTACAACACGCTACGACGCGACACCATCGGGCCCTCCACCGTGCACATTGCCCACAGGCGTAAACCAGTTGCAGTGGCTACTTCACAAACAAATTATTTTCGAAAGAAAATTCACGATTGCCGGTGACCATCGCGAGAAGGGGAAACTGGGCTAAAATCCCCGCCAGAAAACATGACCCGCACCCCAACCCGTTCGCCAAATAAAGTGTCCCAATTGACAGTTTCGTGGTCTAAACAGACGAGGTTTAAACGTCTGGCTGCGATGATGCACAATTGGTCCTTATTGGAGTAACGCACTGGCAATTTTGGACAAATTCATAAATTCTGAATACATCGGGGAGCTGGCGACCAGCTACCCTGGCGTAATTTCATACCTTTGTTTTTCAAAGTTGAGGGCTAAGGTGCGAATGCACATGGCATGGCGGGGAATCTGGCCAAAAGCAAACCTCGCAATGGTCAGTCCCAATTTGGAGGCTCGACGTTTCACACTGGACACGACTCTAGAGCCGCAATTGTCCGTCCATTAATTAGCAATTACTCTTCAATCTGCTCATACCTTGTGTTTTAAGTTTCCTTGGCATCTTCTTGCGATTTCACCTGGCGTTTTTCTGCATTCCTGGCGGTACTTCACTTCCAGACTCCATGTTGGAATACTTGGGTCGGAATCACGTGACCCCAACTCAACTGTTGATTGGTCGAGCACGCTCCTAGGCAAATTGGCGGTAATAGATCAGAAAAAGAGTGGCGAAAACACGGGGAAAAACAGCGCGTTTTCGGCCGTGTTTATCACACGTTGGCCACCCTTAAACGGGGTTAAAAACGCTGGATAATCGGGGTTGGTGCAACGAGCCTGCTCGATTAACCCAGCCGATCACTGAAAACCTTTGTTTCTGCATGCCCCGAAACCGACACGCACACAAAGTAGAACGTATTTACAGTCATAACGGTATCCAAATTGGCTATTTTAGCGTTGCACATTTTAACGTTGCAAATCATGAATTTAAGTTTTTTATTGAACGTACTAATGTACGTTTGAAAATGCGACGAAAAGCTGTTTTGTTTACAGACGCGTACAGGGTGTTTCCCAAGTTGGCCGTCTCGCGTTGATTGGCTGGAAGAGCGCTTTATTGATTTGCCGCTCAACGCAGATCTTGGCGCCATCTACCCGTCGTTTTGGAAAGCACTTGGAATAATTTATCAACTTTTTTTGTTATTTTAGGGGTAAATCAGATCAATTTTACAAGTGACATAAACGTGAAATACACTGATTTTTGTTTTGCAACCTCAAATTTTGTCACAAAAGTTAACATGATGACATGATGATGATCAATTTACTCGACGATAACCAGGGGGTGCGATAACATTGACCTGGTGGCGCCATCTTTCAACTGCATTATGAAATTACACGCATACCTGTTCAAATGTCAATAAAGCAGTCAATGAGAAGGAAACTTGTGCCTGGCGCAAATCTATGACACACAAGAAAACTCTCTCTATGTACCGGACGAAACAAAAAATACAAAGAGAGACCATGTATGACAATAGTAAAGGCAGTGATCTGCTGTTCAAAGCACGAGCAGGGTCCCTTGAAACCAACTCAAGGACGAAGTACTGGGGTAACCACACTGGGGCCTGCCCTCTGTGCTCAGACCCTGAAGAAAACCTGGAACATGTGCTCCGACACTGCCCAGCATTGGGTTGCCCCCCAGCCTCTTGGACAAATGTGGATACCCCCACCTTGCTGGGTCTAGTTCACCCCCTCCCTATAGAGGGCGCTAACATGATCTCGGAGGTGAAAGCTCGGCTCTTGAGTTGGGCGAATCTCCATGACAAATAGGCCTAGTAAAGGTCCAGGATCGCACAAGCGATCCTATTGGCTCATCTTAGAGTCCTCCGTAGGAAAGGAGTAAACCAATCTAATCTAATCTAATCTAAATATGTTTGAAATCCATTATTATGAATTTTCTATTTCCTTAAAATGTCAGCTGGATTCCTTCGAGAGAGAGAATCCTATATTTTACTGCTATGACAAAGAAAAATCTGGCAGTCGGCCTAAAATTCATTTAGTTGTCAGTTGCAAGAAGGTATACCAGCCCCATTATGCAATTGGTCTACAGCCAAACCATGCATGGATGTTCTGATGTCGTGGAGGCCTTGTATACTCTACACGTTGGATACGCAAATAACAGAACGTACTGTATCACTCGTGTGTTTATAGTAATGTGCTCGTAAAAAATTGGGTGTTTTCCAATGCATGAAACCACACACGTTGCACCTGAATTTGCACGCATGGGTTAACCCAACAACCGCATTGCCGACTCTGAATGTGGGGCAAAAACCCGGTTTTCCACATCGAATTCCGCACCGCTTTCATCGGAACCTACCGGCTCTTGGATTTTGCCATCTTCGGTGACTACCAAGTATACACGTACATGTAGGTGGAAGTTCCAATGTCCAGCGGCAAAACGCAGAAAACGAGGAAAAAACGCACACCAGCACGAAAATTTTCTAATCCTGCATCTGTGGGCCGCCGTTTTTTTTTTGTTTTTTTCGCTAACTTCCCAGACGCCTTGGCGCGACGCTCACTTCCGGTCCCCTTTGCAGATTTCGAAATCGCCCACCCAGCCTTGGGCTACATGCTACGGCGCTAGCGACACGGTTAACTGTTCGGCTCGCGGGTTAATCGTATGATTTTAGAGATGTAAATACTACTTCAACAGATCGTGTACATGTAGGGAGACGAAGCTAACCAGGTCGGTATATACAGTATATAGTTAAACAGAAAGCTCAATTTGAGAGTTTTTACCCTAAACAACATGCCCTTGGTAGGACCACCACAATTTGGAACCATAACTGAAAACACGTGTCTAGGACTAAAACATGTATACACATGTAGTAAATATGCCGTACTAAAATAATCTACCATGGTTGCGTGGCATTTACGAAAAAACACGTGGCTTCATGTACAAAGACTATCGAGAAACAGTAGAAGTTAATCTTTGCGATGAACAAGATGCATGGGTTGATTTGTAAATTAGGGCAAGGGCAAGAGCTTTACGACACCCATTATTGCGATTCCATCGCGCATTATTGTAATCCAAGGAATGTCAAGGATTAGGGTTGGTATTCACGAATTCGAATTTACCGCCAGAATCGTATTCCATTCCTCTTTCGCGTTCAGTTTATAATAGGGACTTACCGTTTTATTCGCCGAAACTTGTTTACTTTACGTCGTAGCCGCCGTTTTTTCTGTGTTTTCGGCGAAAACTCCTTTCGGTCTACGAATAAAACGGTTTTATTCGTAGGCTACGAATTCTTAAACGAAAACTCAGTGATGCCAGACCAGCTAGGGATTAACTTCATTTTATCCCTATGCATTAGTGTCATCCTGTATAGGGACATATCAACTCAAGATGTGGTCACCATGGTTCATTTCTCTTTCGTACGAAACGAAACGCAAACATACGAAACGAATAATGGTAAGTTTTCTGAATTTCCTTTTCGTGGTGCATTTGCGGCGAATAAAACGCAAGGTCCCTAATGTGAATTCGTAAAAATGCGGCATGCATAATTTTGCTCGGCGCCATCTTCAACTGAACAGAAATTAAACAATTCTCGGTCAACATTTGTCAATCAATAACAGCTGATCGACAAAAGTTGACTCGTTAAAACGTATGCAGTATATAGCTTTACAGTTGAAGATGGCGTCGAAAGAGAAATGGAACACGATTCTGGCGAAAATTCGAATTCGTGCGCGTTCAAGTCTCGTTGACAGCGTGTTCTCACTTTTCAACTCGCTTTCAACGGAAAGTTGATCGACAAAAATTTACTCTTGAAAACGCAGCTTTAAGCAAAAGAATTGCGAGTTTTCATGTACATGAATGTACGTGTCTTCTAAAGTGGTTTTCAACTTTTCTGTTTCAGTTCTATAGCAGTCGAAATTGCACCTCGATCGTCCATTAAGCGTATACTGTATAGTTCTGCAGCTATAATCAGCCGTCTCTGCTTTCACATAAAAAAAACATGATTGAGATAACGAGTGACCCGCCCGCGAGCGATGAAATCAAAAGTTTAACCGAAGGAATGACTAAGAAAATCGAGCTTCAGAAAATAATAATCACGGAACACAAATCCACCGTTAAGCTACAAGACGCCGCATTGGTCAATAAAGATATGCGGATCAACCGTCTAAGACGCGACATCACCAAGAACGACGATAGTTTGGTTGCATCGAGGAAGAAGAGCATCAAAGACGAAGCTGAGTTCAACAAACAGGTCAGGCTGAAGAAAACTGAAATAAACAAAAGAAACGCCGAAATCGCTGCCACGACCAAAGAGCTGCAGAAACTACGTCGGCTGGACCATGCATCGAAGGAAGAAACTGCGAAAGATCAACTGCGTGCTGCTCAATAGTGACCAATTAAGGATCAACGAAGCAATTTCACAATTTGCAAACGTATAAACTTGACGAGAAAGCCACATTTTCGACATTTTTTTTTATTCAAGAAACGGCTCTTTTTAGGGCCAAAAATCATGAGAGAGATGCCGGACGCAATCTTCAGTTGGTAGTAAACTATATATATCGCGTATTCCAGCCTTATTCCATCGGCCTATATATAGTGTGAATCCAGAAGGACCTACAGCCAATCCCCCTTCGAAGCCACGCCCAGCATTCTCAAGGACCCCACCTATATATAAATTGCGCGGATCGAAGATGTTTCCACCATTTGGGTTCATCATCTTCCGAGATAATACACCTCGACATTAGAACTGATTGCACTGATTGCATCGATCTCTATATATAACAAACATCGAACGAATATGAATTGTTAGCGGGACCAACCGGCAAATTACGAGCGAGTAAGGCGGACCACTCGTGAACATCGACAAATCAAGCGCCTGACAACAACCATCGAACATCAGGGACAGCAAATGGCAAACAACGCGTCCAGGATCAACCAAAAAGGCACCGAATTGACAGAAAAAGATGAAGAAATTAAAAGTCTAAACAGAGAAATGATCGCGACGCACGAAGCGTTTTCCGCATTAATGACGAGGAGCGAGCGAGTCGACGAGCAGTTCCAGGAATCGATACGGGCCCATGCCAGGGAGGAAAAAGCGGAGATAAAGGAAAAAGACGCGCAAATTGCAGCTATGGCCCTAGAAATATGGGAACTTCAACAGCGGGGCTCATCAACGCGAAAAAAGGGCAAAGAACTAGGAAGGAAATCATCATCGGAAGGGAAGAATTTGGACAATATATAAGGAAGACGAATTTGCAGCTGTTTTACTAAAAAAAAACGGCCCTTTTTAGGGCCACCACATCTCGAGAGAGATTCCTGCAATGACGCGATGACGTTTCAGTGATTTATAGCTGGGTTCCCTGCATGCATGGTGGAAAGAGTATATTGATACATGCATGTATCATTTCTCTATATATAGTGATGAATAGTGCATGGTTTTTTGAACTACTGATGTCAGTATATGGAAACTGACATCACTATATGATGATGATATTACTATATGGTTAGTATTATCACTATTACTACACATAGGAATATCGATATTATTTACCTGTACATGCATTTAGTGTCATCTGAATTGTCGGATTTAATTAGCATACCTGTAATTACATAATCAGTGTTTGCATGACATCAGCTGGTATATGAATTGACACGTATTAGAGAAGGATAAATAAAATTATTTGCGCAAATACCCACGAGAGAATTCAGATTTCCTTATTAAACCCACAAGATACACGTTGACATACAATATCAGTACTGATAGTATATTGATGGATACTTATGTCATTACAGCCCATACCGTACTATAATGCCACTAATGCCACTAATCCATAGTGTTAAGTAGTGATCTATTCGGTATCACTAAAGTATCACTATAGTTTCCAGTATACAGTGTCAGTATCTAATAGTATACAATCATGCCGAAATAAAATAATGTGGCATTTCGAAAAAACCACCTGGCTCCAGTGCATGAGTTGCACAAATCAATTGTAGAATTAATCATTGCGATGAACAGGTGCAAGGACTGATCTGGAAATAAGGGTATGGTCAGGGGAAGGTCAAAAGGCATGCATGCGTTTCCATTGGGAATGACGAGAGGATTAGGGATAGTTACAGTATATAGGTTCAATACGTTAATTGGCATGGGCAGTTTTAGGATGCTCCATGCAGATACAGTGACAGGGAACAAAGGGGAACGGGGTGCAATATACATGTATATTGACCAGTTCTAGCTATTCAACAACATCACCAGAGGTGCTTTTATTTAGGGGAAGAGTTGTATGGGAAAAATTGAGAAAAAATTACATATTGAAAAAATCGAAAAATCCAAGACATTCAAAATTCGCTAGAAAAAAGTA
>JAQGAF010004966.1:0-13069 GCA_034687865.1 Kryphioiulus occultus | reverse complement strand
AATTTATGCAACCGAATTGGTGCTTGAAAATTGACATCCATCTTCATAGTGATCGGTGGGATGAGAAAATTGAAAGTAGTATCCACGACCAAAATTGTAACTTTAATAGCCATATTCTCCGATTCGTGGAAACTATTCTCAATGAATTGGTGCTTACTGCTTAGCCAGCATATTTATAAAAACGTCTAACGAACCTTCCTTTATCTATAGATAATAAAATGTACGTTGTAGCACACCTACAAGAGTCTCCTAATAAGTAAATATTTACGCACAAAATTATTTTTCAATTGGTCGTTAATCTGGCATCAACGTAGTAGTAATCTTTTTTAATTTTTACATATTAATATTCTAGGATCTTAGCAACGCTATTTTACAATGCAAGTATCTTTCAAAATCACCAATTTGAATTCATATTGTTCGTGGGTGAGAAAACCCTTAATTGCATTGCTGTTGAGGATGTGCCAAGGGCTGGGCCAAGCCGAATGGTAAGCTTTCATTTTTTTCTGCATACATGTAGCGCCATATAGAAATTTAAGAATATTAGGATGCCTTCGTTGACCTGTTATACATTTATGCACAATTCAAAATTAACTACTGGCTCAAGTAATACGCTACTGCACATACATGTACTTGCCAAATTTATTTTATCCTGATTACGTACCATAAGCGATAAAGAGAGCATTCCTTACAATGGCATATGTCATATTTCTTGCATTTTCAGGGGTCAGGGTGGTCAGGGAAATTTGTTTTGAAATCTAGAAAAGCCAAGGAAATAGAAAATGTCACCTCTGGGGGAATCCTGGTATAGATAAATACATATAATTACTGTTTATGCTTTCATTATGGTATTTGTTTTGCAGATCAGCAGTACGACCACATACGAAGACTTGGAACCAGGCTACTATTGTGCCAGAGTAAGTATCAGACTTTTTAATTATTAGGAAAAATAACAAACATAAAACATTCAGTTACAATTCTGTTTTTTAAAATATATATACTAGCGCCCAATAAAAATAACACTTATGCTCTAAAATTATTTTGAGCAATCTATCTTTGCTTTCACAACCTTGCAGACAAGCGATGCATTACAGGCATGTGGCCAGTGTGAAAAAGTGTGAAAAATATAAAAATGTATACCCTTGTGGGAAACATGTGAAAAAATGTGAAAAATTGGGTAAAAAACTTAAAACTGAGGAATTCCCCTCCATTCAGGTCCTGAATTTCCTAAAAACCGTACCAAAATTTGAATATTTTTATCAGTTTTTCTTTAAAAAAATATTGCCAACGGCGTTCTTTTGAAGTCTAATATTTATAAGAATCTTAAAAATAATCGATTATGTCTTAAAAAAGCATTTCCATGAAAATACACTTGAACTTAATTTTTGGTCGAATTAAAAAAAATTCGCCCACTGCGTTCTAAATATTGTAGGTGGATCGCGACCTGTAGCTTGAAATGCACTGTTAAAGCTCTTGAAATAGCTATTTTCTCAAAATTATTGGGTGAAAAATGTGAAAAAAATCAGATATTTTCATGTGTAAAAATGCAAAAAATAACAGATAATTGCATATAAAAAATGTGAAAAATATCAGATTCTTGGATTTTAAAACATGTAAAAAATTGTATACCAACTGGCCACATCATTTTTGCTCAGATTATTCCCCATATGATGACAATGACTGTAATTTTTAATTAGCTGGTGTATAACCTCCCTAACTCCAGCCACAGTTGTCCACCCTTCAATACACGTACCGTGCGTATAGAAGGTATGTCATTCTCAAAAAATAGGCTTGGCCAATAAATTCATGCATTATAAATGTGAAGGAGTAAAGATTTCTCTTTGAATACTTTGTAGGACCAAAAAATGCAACGATCACTAGCGTAATAACAGAAAAGCCTAGGACGTGGCTACATGGGATTTTGGGTGCCAGTGCTGCTTTGATTGCGATCATCACCATCGTTCTCTTATGGGTCCTTAGACGAAGACGACGAGGTTCATTAATCTCTAATTTTATTCGGAACACCACAGTCATCACCATTTACTAACGCCATAATCCGTTTACTTGTTCCTAAAGGAAATGGTTCTCCTATTTACCCTCATAGTGAAAAGATGCTACAACCATTGAGAGAAGGTATAAGCTTATGTTGAATTTCCCCATTTAAATACATGTACACTTAAAGAAAAAAATATTTTACAGTATTTTGGTTTGAAATCACAAACATTTTCAGATTCTATTATTACGAATTTACCTTTAGCATTAAATCTGACGAGAGTGTAAAATTAAATTATTTTTCAACATTATAAACAATAATGTAACGATGAAACATGATAAATAAGCCCACAATGTAATGCTAATGCATTTAGAAATACACTATAAGACATGCATTGCAAAATGCATTTTAAAATGTCTGTAGATTGAGTTAAAATTTCTTTCAAATTGTATTGACTTCAAAACGGAAATGACTTTCAAACGGAAAAACGAAAATTCAAAATGCCTTTCCGAATGCATTTTAAAGTGTGTTTTAAGCATATTGCAATGCATAATGGAATGTAGTTTATGTGTGTTGGGAGGATACATTGTGTAATGCACACTGTAATTGAAGCTTAGTTCGTGAGCATTGAAGAATATGTTGTGAAATGCATAGTGTAGTGAATTCTGTTTACAATTTATATTCCGTGCAATGTAAAATAGCAAAAGCACCGTATTACTTGATACTTTCAAGGTTTAAAAAAATCTCAATTCTGAATTTTAAAAAAAACATATAAAATATTCAATAAATAATTTAAAACTGGCAATGAAATAAAGTTTAAAATTGAAAAATACATCAATTTCATCCAATTCAATGCAGCGCACACAACTTTTTCAAATACATTGTGAAATACCCAAGTCAGTATATTTTATAATGCATTGTAAAATTCATTAGTGAAATGCAATTTTGTTTACATTACCAAATGTATTTCGTGTTGCGATAAAAGCGAGAAATGCAGTTGCAATATATTTTGCAATTCGTAATGCATTTCCTTTCCATGTGGGAGCATAGACACTATAAGATAGTGGGCTTCTCCTAACGGCTCGTATGCTATCAGTGATTGCCTGGTTGTTAGGGGCAACTAAATCAGACATTAGTGTATATTGTTCAAACGCACATATTATCCCATGATTTATGCAATTCCCAAGAATCAAATAACGTTGCAACCATTTTCATATTCACTTTTACAGCCATCAAAACTGAGACCCCAGTCCCCGTATTTCTGCTTTACAATGCGGATTGCAACCACCACATGAACGTCTTAAGGAAACTTACCGAATTTCTCGAACGAAACTATTGCAAGGTAAGAACATTACCACAGTCAGCATTTGATGGATTGGCGTGAGAAATTTGTTTATTCGTCTCGTTTGTTGCCAAGGTGTCGTGCGAATACAGGGAGAAACACGAGATTGCGGTCAACAAAGTCAGCTGGATTTACAACAAACTGACCAGCAACTTCAAGATCCTGTTAGTCAACAGTAAAATGGCTTACGTGAAGCAAACGTTATGGCTCAACAATAAGGTAAGCCTCCTTTAATTCGGCTTCTGACTCTCAGTTTTGGACAAATTTCATTTACGACTCGGGACTGGTCCGCAGGAATCGAGCGAAAATACATCTGTTTCGGATGATTTGTTTCTTCACTCTCTTTCCATCATCTCCCATCGAACCAAACAAAGTGTCGACTACAAAAATCTGTACATGTTGCTGCCGAGCTACGTGTCCAAGGAATACCTGTTGAAAGACATCTGCCCGGGCAAGCACTACGAGGTCCCACTGGTTTTGTCCAAACTCCTGTGTCACTTGCACAACGTTGAGATTACAAGTGTCGACTTTGAGGATCCTGGCATGTGGGACCAATGTGCTGTTGAATACGATCAACTATGCTCTCTGATGAACGGCATGACAGCCTGCGATGATCAGGGCAATGTCATAACCGGTTGCAATCAGTGTGATCAAATTCTCAGCACATCCGTAGTGTAATCTTAACCATGTACTATACTGTCTGCACATGGATCTCGTGCCAAAAACATGTGCAGATGCTGCGTGCCTTGGCCATTACCTACTTACAGTACCTCTGAGGAAATCTGCTGCAGAGGAGACTGGATCCTCGGGATTCCATGCATTTTATTTTATATTGGTACTAACATTTATAGGAGAGTAGACCAAATATGCAAAATGTTAACCCTGCTTGATCCCTATGATGACCTATGATGGCGTTCAAAAATTTCACGACAGGTTAACCATTGCTCAGTTATACGTTTTTTGGGGGTTATAGGCTTAAATCAGGGTGTCTACCGGACATGGAAGTCATGGAAAAGTCATGACATTTACATCAGGATCATGGAAAAATCATGAAATTTACATCAGGGTCACGGAATGGTCATGAAATTTACATCAATATCATGAAAAAGTCATGAAATTTACATCAGGATCAAAGAAAAGTCATGAAATTTACATCAGGATCAAAGAAAAGTCATGAAATTTACATCATGGTCATGGAAAAGTCGTGAAATTTACATCATGGTCATGGAAAAGTCGTGAAATTTACATCAGGGTCATGGAAAAGTCGTGAAATTTACATCAGGGTCATGGAAAAGTCGTGAAATTTACATTTGGGTTATGAAATAGTCGTGAAATTGACATTAGGGTCATGGAAAAGTCGTGAAATTAAAATCAGAATCATGGGAAAATCGTGAAACTTAAATCAGGGTCATGGAATAGTCGTGAAATTTACATTTGGGTTATGGAATAGTCGTGAAATTTACATCAGAATCGTGGAATAGTTATAAAATTGACATCAGAATCATGGAAAAATCGTGAAATTTAAATCTGGATCATGGAATAGTCGTGAAATGTACATTAGGGTTATGGAATAGTCGTGAAATTTAAATCAGGGTCATGGAAAAGTCGTGAAATTTAAATTAGGATCATGGAATAGTCGTGAAATTGACATCAGAATCTTGGGAAAATCGTGAAATTTACATCAGGGTCATGGAAAAGTCGTGAAATTTACATCAGGGTCATGGAAAAGTCGCGAGATTTACATCAGGGTCATGGAAGTCGTGAAATTTACATCAGGGTCATGTAAGTCATGAAAGTTACATCAGTCATGGAAAAGTCATGAAATGTACGTCAGGGTCATGGAAAAGTCGTAAGATTTACATCAGGGTCATGGAAAAGTGATGATTTATATCAGGGTCATGGAAAAGTCACGAAATTTACACCAGGGTCATGGAAAAGTTGTAAGATTTACATTAGGGTCATGGAGAAGTCATGAAATTTACATCAGGGTCATGGAAAAGCCATGAAATTTACATCAGGGTCATGGAAAAGCCATGAAATTTACGTCAGGGTCATGGAAAAGTCATGAAATTTACATCATGGTCATGGAAGTCATGAAAGTTACATCAGTCATGGAAAAGTCATGAAACGCTAGCGCCCCCTGTTGACAGATGTATCTGTCGTGGTCGTTCCATTTTAGATACATTTTACAAACGTGGATTTATTTGTTGTTATAGACTGGACACGTCTTGCGACTGGTCAAGGTGGACGTTAAGCAAACGCCAAGAACGCTCAGTTCTGATTCGACAGTCGCTGAAACACCAGATGGCGCACCGTCCAATTCGGAAACTGCTCTGATGCACGTGAGTGGCTAATGTTACACAAATGAACCGTGCACGCCACCTGGCTTTCCACAGTGATATCAACCCACTCTTACGTGACCTCTGACCTTTCTTTATGTTTTGCATGCAGGAAGACACGAGTCAGCTTTTCAAGCTTGTGGCGTATGTACGTGATACTGTGGCGCCCCTGGTGGGCAGGAAGTTCGTCCATCATGGGGTACGATTGCATTGCGTAGTTTTTTCGATACTTTTGGTTTGTTTTCTCTAACCAAAAATGTAATGTTTAGTTTTTGCGTGTTTGCCGCTAGGACGTTGTTTGTGTATCCGGGGAGGATTTGCGCTACCTGAATTCCAAACTTCGTTCGCAGAGACCAGGTGACGATAAAAATTGATTTATTTATTTTTTTTTTGTTTACTTTCACAATGTTTTCGTGTGGCGTGACACGGTGCCATGGCGCTTATCTAGCGTCCACACGTACATGTACCTGGGCATTTGCCATGAAATTAGGGACGGTTAAGTGCGTTTTTTTGTCATAAAAATCCCCCTTCAATTAAATACATGTATCAGTCTTGACCTGTCCTGGTCGCATTGATATGTGCAGTGCGTGTATACCTAACTTTTTATTAAACATTGGATTCTGGGTAGTTTGGAAAATTTCACCACCAGGTGAAAAACTAAGTGCGGTCATGTAAACACGCATATTACTTGGTCAAAGTGAATCGGTTTAAGCTGCTTTAATTAAGCTGACTTATTGTCCGCATGTAAATTTGGGAAGAAAGGTTGGAAATCATCCCTGCGTGTAAATAACGTGATGAATTTTTAAGTTTAATACATAGCTGGTAAAAGTGTGAAAGTGTGAAAAAATGTGAAAATTTATAACTTGTGTGAAAAATGTGGGGGAAAATGACAACTTAGGCTATGTGAAAAAATCGTTGTAAATGAATTTCACAAGAAATCCAACGTAAAACTGGATGATGTCCACTCAGTTCAGGTCCTTAATTTTGTAAAATAAACGAACTAAGTTTATCATTTTTATAATTTTTTAAAAACAAATTAAATACGTAGTCAAGTTGTACGTACTGTAGTTCTTTTGAAGACGAGCATTACAATCTTAAAAATGCATCATGTGCAAAAATCATTTCCATAAAATACACTTAGATATAATTTTGGTCGAATTTTTTTAAAATGAAATTTTTTAAAAAAAATTCGCCTATGACGTTCTGTTAGATGGTAATCTACAGGGTGTCTACCGGTCATGAAAGTGATGGAAAAGTCATGAAATAAAATTCAGGTCATGGAAATCATGGAAAAGTCATTAAATTTGCATGAGGTTCATGGAATATTTGTCTTTGACCGATTCATAAAATGAAAATTTGGGTTAAAATTCATTATTTGTTATCCAGTTTTGCAAAAAAAAAATTTCGCCATTGGAGTTGTTTTTTATCAATAATCATATCCCACTTTGGTAGAAAATGTTTCTGACAATTGATGACATAAAACTTAAATGCATTGAAAAAAATTTTGAAAGTTTTTCACCTTCAAAAGCCAGCTCTTGGCGGCCATATTGGGACACCTACATGTATATGGTAATGGGATCATTAGGATGGAATGGGATGTATTAGACACAAAGTGGCACTTTAGTTGAGCTTTATACATCTACATGTACATGTACTAGCAACCTGTTAATGTTTGTTAATGTTTGTGGCTTATGTCCGGCTTGTGTCCGGAGTCAAAGGTGCTTTTTATGACTTTGTTTTCCTGTGTGTCCGCACGAGGTCGGATTATAAAATTGGATTTTCGCCCAGGTGTAATGTTTTTCCTTCATAAAAGTTGTTTACTGCTATCGCGAAACAGCTGGCCTTGGCGCCTGACGATGTCGTCACATCCGTGTCGTACGATCTCGAAATAACCCAAGATGGCCGCCGAAATTCATGTAATTATTGGCAGTGTGTCAGAAGGAAAGCTTAACCGATTGTTTATCAAATTTAACGTTGATGCGTAGTAGGGTTAGATATTCAAGCGCGTATACAGTACATTGTTTTTGGCTGAAATTACGCGATGTCAACCCACTGGACAAGGGTCATCGTCAGTAAACGAACGTCCTATAATGAGCTCGTAAATCAAATTTCTGACATGGTCATTGGAGATCGCAATTGCTGACGTTGTAGCCACGCGAAGAATTTTAATAAAAGATGCCAGTGTCGTTGACACGTGACGCATGGGTCCATAGGTGGCGCTGCTGAACGTCAGATGGAGTATGTTTGGGCTACTCACGTACACTAATGTGTGTTGATACAGTGGACACGGTTCCCTGAGGGGGTTGTAATTGACTTGTGAAGTCAGGTGAGCAAGTTGGCTGAAGTCCCACTAAAGTCATTGCAGTGCAACTGAAGTCATTGAAGTACCTCTGTGGTAATTGAAGTGCCACTGGCGTCATTGCAGTGTCATTGAAATGCCCGTGAAGTCATTCAAGTCCCACTGAGGTCGTTGCAGTGACGTTGAAGTTCCATTGAAGTCATTGCAATGTCATTGAAGTCGTTGCAGTAGCACTGAAGTCATTGCAGTGACGTTGAAGTTCCATTGAAGTCATTGCAGTGTCATTGAAATACCGCTGAAGTCATTGAAGTCCCACTGAAGTCGTTGCAGTGATGTTGAAGTTCCATTGAAGTCATTGCAATGTTATTGAAGTCGTTGCAATGCCACTGAAGTCATTGCAGTGACGTTGAAGTTCCATTGAAGTCATTGCAGTGCCACTGAAGTCATTGTTGTGCCACTTAAGCCATTGAAGTCCCACTAAAGTCATTACAGTGCCACTGATCGAAATTCATGCAGTGCACTGATCAAAGTCATTGAAGTGCCACTGAAGTCATTGACGTACGTCGCACTGAAGCTATTAAATGCATTGAAGTCTGAGGTAAAGTCCGTAAAGTCAATGTGTGAGCGACCACAGCCTCGTTCACAGACTGCGCTGCAGATTTCAAAGGATTATGCCTGACTACATCGTTACTTCCAGAACTTCTTTAGGTCTCCAAGAGACTTCAAGGGACTTTAGTCTGACTTTACAGGTATTAAATGACTACAGTGGGGCTTCGCGGGCATTGAATGGGGACTTCCAGGGCCCTATTCCACAAAGGGTCCATTCCTCTATGGAATTGGACTTGTATAGAGCTATGTAGTATACTCGATATTTTGTATGGAATTGTATTTGACCAGTGGTATGGATTATACTCCATACCTCTAAACAAGTACAACGCCATACCTTTGTGCAATAGGCCCCAGTACTTCAAGGACTTTGTGACTTCGTAGTCTGTGGAACTTCACCTTCCCTCAACTGATGTCAAGAAGTCCTTGAAGTAGCATTAAAGTCATTGAAGTTCGACTTTAGTCAGGTTGAGTGCGACTGAGAATTAACCCAGGTGCACCACCATGCACTGTAGGAGGAACCAGCAAGGAATTAATGTTGTCAATTAACATTACAACTTTTTCAATTTTTCATTTCAGATTTTCGTAAACACAAGGTTCTGCCAGAATCCGATTGCTTCGCCCTTCGTTTGCCCGATTACTGCTCGGAGCGGATTCTCCAGAACGTGGGGTCGAAGGTCAGCATCCGGGGCCCGGTCCTCACTGTGGAAATTAAGGTACAATACAAAAACATACATCTACGGTATTTTCTTAGACTAGCTGTGACGGGTGAAAGAGTTAATTGCTCACAGGGTCTCTACCGGTCATGGAAGTCATGAAAAAGTCATGAAATGAGATTCAGGTCATGGAAGTCATGGCAAGTCATGAAATGAGATTCAGGTCATGGAAGTAATGGACAAGTCATGAAATGAGATTCAGGTCATGGAAGTCATGGCAAGTCATGAAATGAGATTCAGGTCATGGAAGTCATGGACAAGTCATGAAATGAGATTCAGGTCATGGAAGTCGTGGAAAAGTCATGAAATGAGATTCAGGTCATGGAAGTCGTGGAAAAGTCATGAAATGAGATTCAGGTCGTGGAAGTCGTGGAAAAGTCATGAATTGAGATTTAGGTCATGGACGTCATGGACAAGTCATGAAATGAGATTCAGGTCATGGAAGTCATGGAAAAGTCGTGAAATGAGATTTAGGTCATGGACGTCATGGACAAGTCATGAAATGAGATTCAGGTCATGGAAGTCGTGGAAAAGTCATGAAATGAGAGTTAGGTCATGGAAGTCATGGTAAAGTCATGAAATGAGATTCAGGTCGTGGAAGTCGTGGACAAGTCATGAAATGAGATTCAGGTCATGGAAGTCACGGAAAAGTCATGAAATGAGATTCAGGTCATGGAAGTCGTGGAAAAGTCATGAAATGAGATTAAGGTCATGGACGTCATGGAAAAGTCATGAAATGAGATGCAGATCATTGGAAGTCATGGAAAAGTCATGAAATGAGATTCAGGTCATGGAAGTTGTGGAAAAGTCATGAAATGAGATGCAGGTCATGGAAGTCATGAAATGAGATTAAGGTCATGGACGTCATGGAAAAGTCATGAAATGAGATTCAGGTCATGGAAGTCATGGAAAAGTCATGAAATGAGATTCAGTTCATGGAAGTCATGGAAAAGTCATGAAATGAGATTCAGGTCATGAAATTTACAACATGGTCATGGAAGTCATGGAAAAGTCATGAAATGAGATTCAGGTCATGAAATTTACAACATGGTCATGGAATTTTGGGCTTTTCATCGCTTCATAAAATAAAAATTTGGGTTTAAATGTGGTAGATATACATGTATATGTACATGTATGTTTCTGAAATTGGCTATTTAATCATTATGACATAACACGTGAATGGCCTCTCATGCTAACAGGCATAGAAAAAATATGAAGTCATGGAAAAGTCATGGAATTTGCAATAACAAAACCAGTTGACACCCTGTATTTGCTTAGTTGACTAACTGCATGCAAAGCCCACAGACTAGCAGTGGTCATGGAGGTCGTGGAAGCCATCGAAAAGTCATGAAATTTACAACATGGTCATGGAATTTTGGACTTTTCATTGATTCATAAAATAAAAATTTGAGTTTAAATTCATTCGTAACTCACAGTGGTAGATAATGTTTCTGAAAATCGCTATTTAGTCATGACATAAAACCTGTACTACCCCATATTCTAATAGGCATGGAACATTTTTAGTCATTGAAAAGTCATGAAATTTACAACATGGTCATGGAATTTTGGATTCATTTGTAGCCCACAGTGGTAGATAATGTTTCTGAAAATCGATATTTAGACATGACATAAAACTTGAAAAACCCCATATTCCAATAGGCATGGAACATTTTTAGTCATGGAAAAGTCATGGAATTTGCAATACCAAAACCAGTAGACGCCATGTATTTTGCTTAGTTGACTAACTGCATGCAAAGCCCATAGAATAGCTGTGACAGGTCAAAGAGTTAATTGATCAGAGGACGGTTAATGTTAACGGCTGGTTAGCACGCACGTCGATTAACCGGAACGGCTAATGCGCAGTTTCAGCAGTTGAAATAAACAGCGATTGACCTCCTGCAGTCAGTCAGTGACCTCGCCCAGGCACGCGCATGCGCACGGACCACTTCCGGCCCACGCGCTGCGACGCAACAGATGGGAGATAAACAAAAACGGATTAAAAACTTAATCGCATTAAAAACAAACAGCGACGATCCCACGCTTGCCATTGGTCGCTAGAGGGGTCAGCCGGGGGTCATCTCCTTGATGATTCCCACATTGAACTGCCAAGATGGCGTCCACCCCCTTAATTATTTCCATGGTTTTTATTCTTCGTGACCTCCGTGGTCGTTAATTAAGCAAAGTCCTTCGGACTCAGCCAGTGTCTGGACACCACCTCCTACATGTACAGGGTGCGCTACAAACGAAAACAAACATGGCGTCCAACTGTCAATGACCCATTTCCCCAAATCCGATCCAACGCCGTTAATCCGAACCTTCGATCACTACAGTAGAATCTCTGTAAGTTGACCACCCGAGGGACTGTAGCAGACTGTAAAGTAATTCCTATATTTTTAAAGGTTTCCTATATATTCCTATAGTTTTAGAAAAATTCCTATATTTTACTGCAAACTGCTGTGGCAAAGAAAAATATAACAGATACTGGCTAAAATTCATCATCTGAGATCTGGTTTTTGCTAAAAATTTGCCTAAATTCATATTAAATCTATCATTTCTGGTTTACTTTTAAAAAATTGCCTACGACATTCTATTGATTATTAATACTTCTAAAAATGTCTCAAAAATGCATTATGGTTAGTTTTTTTTAACAGTCTTCTCTTAAATGTTAGTATTTACACACGGACAATTTAAAAAAAAAAATATAAAATCCACCATTTGTGGCTTAGCTTTTGTTCAAAGTGCTATTTAAATAAAATTGCCTACGGCATTCTCTTGAATATTAATATTCCTAAGAATGTCTTTAAAAATGCATTATGGCAATGTTTTTTTAACGAAAATATTGGCCTACGGCGTTCCTGCTCTTATGGTTGATATTTACACTAGTTTTTCTAGTTTTGTAAAAAAATTAGCGTACCGCATTCTCGATAGACCTATTGTAGATGGGTCGCATAAGTATGCCATTCTAAATTTAAGTTGGTTGCGGCAAAGTTTGAGAAACGCTGTTTAGTTAGTTTATGAAAATTGTAATTTTTTTCTTCTGAAATATCTGGTGAAAATTTAGACATACAAAATGAGATATTTGCGTATGTAGAAATGTGAACAAAAGTCTCATAGTTGCACGTGAAAAAATGTTAAAAATTGCGTACCAACTGACCACTTGCCTTTGAGCAATTACGATTAAAAAGTAGGAAACGCTCTAAACTGCAGTTATTTACTGATTTTTTTCTTAGAAAAAAATTCCTATATGTTTTCTCTTTTCTTCTATATTTTTTTTCATTTTTCCTATATTCTTCCTATATTTTTTTATAATTCTTCCTATATTATTCTATATTTTTTTATTTTTCCTATATTTTTCCTATATTCTTCCTACATTTTTTATATTTTTTTTTCATTTTTCCTATCTTCTACCTATATTTTTTTTATAATTTTTCCTATATTATTCTATATTTTTTATTTTTCCTATATTCGTCCTCATTTTTCCTACATTTTCTATATTTTTTTTTCATTTTTCCTATATTCTTCCTATATTTTTTTATAATTTATCCTATATTATTCTATATTTTTTTAATTTTCCTGTATTCTTCCTCATTTTTCCTACATTTTCTATATTTTTTTTTCATTTTTCCTATATTCTTCCTATATTTTTTTATAATTTTTCCTATATTATTCTATATTTTTTATTTTTCCTATATTTTTCCTATATTCTTCCTCATTTTTCCTACATTTTCTATATTTTTTTTTCATTTTTCCTATATTCTTCCTATATTTTTTTATAAT